>VOQK01001477.1:15081-26500 GCA_015052645.1 Benitochromis conjunctus
CACCGTGATGCCGATCAGGGTCACCTGACACACGGACGTTCCCTACACACACACACACACACATACACAAAGAAAATCTTTGCTTGTTTTTTTTGTAATGAATTTCAGACTTGGGCCCAAAGTAAACTGGATTGTCACTCTGTCATGTCTGTTTAGATATCTGGCCTTTGGCGCCGGAGCAGCAATTTTTGCGCTTGACTAAGCTCACTGAAATGTTCAGCCCAAAACGAACTCTGCTTGCACAGCGCAGACAAAGATAGCTGGGTATACCTGTGATTTATGCCACTCATTATTTCGTGACATGATTCATGACTCACATTAAAAACATGAATTATTAGTGCACCTTCTAAAGCTCTATAGAAAAAAAAAAAACACTTATCATATGAGGCGCAGCATCTTCCAAGAACTTTATAATAACGCCAGGGGTTCACCTACTGATCACCTGGAACATGCTTTAACCATGTGAGGTCTAAGCACCACTGCCACCCTCACCATGTGCTTTGGAGAATAAAATATGGACTTTCTGGGAGGACACTGGTAGAAACACTCAGAGAACAGTATTCAAAAGCCAAGAAATAATAATAATTAAAAAAATCAGATTCTCAGGGTAAGAGGGGTTATTGATAATGACTTCATGACTTACTGATGAGGGGAGAAACGACTCCGTGAGAATTACTGTGCAACAGGAGAAAACATGACTGGTGTGTTGACGTAAATGTGCGTGTTCAGTATGTAAATCCCTTTAACATTTTAAATATAATCTAGTTTGGGAATGGTGGGCTGCCTGTGACAGCAGAAGCCACCACAGAACGAGGATGAAGGTTACCATGAATGCTATCAAACTGTCGGTGGGAAAATGTTGCTTTCCCAGCCTCAGACGTTCTTACAGTGGTAACATTTTTTCTCTCTCGATTTAAGCATGAGTCCAAGTTAAAGGTTGAAAAATGTAAAAATGATGGGAGTATTATGAATATTGTGGAGTGGAGACTACCTCCGTTATTCACATCACTTTACTATGGGACTGTTTTATTTTAAGCACACAGATGGTGCTCTCTCTATCGCTCTCGTTCTCTCTCCAATACCCAATACCACGTTCAGACCAGCAGAGTATCCAGCAGGTGTCAGGCCAACGTTATGCAAATTTCAGAGTGGTTAGGGGGGCTTTAAAGGCTACGCTCACAGTCAGTGTGTCAACAAAACAGACGCATAAACTGCTGAGATGAGAATTGGCCAGCATGACAGAACATTTTCTACAAAAAGAAACCAAATAGAGGTGCGAGACTTGATGCTTTGGGTTATCTTGAAACGTTATTTTCTCGGCTGTAAACACACGTTTAAGGTGCAAACTTTAAAACCCATTTACTCAGAGTGTGATAACCTTCGAATCAGTCTGCCATGGAGCATTATTCCCAGGTGAAAAGAGATACACGCCAAACAACTCTGAGAGCAGTAATCTGGGTTTTGATGGAGAGACGTCTACATGTAAATCAACGGCTCCAGGGGTGGAGAGGGAGGTGTGAGGAGTATCCTACAGAGACAAAGAGGGAGGGGGGGAGGCTATGAAAGTAAGTCTGTGTTTCAGTACCTACACACGAGCTCAAGCAGGGATGAGGTCTTAAAGGGCTTACAGTTAGCTGCTTAAAATTCTTCTGATGTATCCAACGAATGCAGGACATGTTATTTGGTAAAGGGGGAAAAAATGTGAAGGCGCAAGGGGCAAGCACTTAGTGTTTACTTGTTGTGCCCTCTGCTGTAGCTCTCCCAAGGTTCCTCTCTTGTTGGTATGGCGGTCATTCAGCCACTGCCACTGTGCAGCAAGGCAAACACAGCCACCTTTTTTTGTTGTTGTCTGCTCTGATAGAGTCAGCTAAACTGTGTGGGTTGGGTGTGTGGACAACGCAGGGGTGTTCATGGATTTGCGTGTGCCTTCATGTGTGCTATATGTTGCAGTATGTGTGGGAGAGAAGGGTGTGTGTGTGTGCGCGCGCGCGTGTGTGTGTGTGTGTGCTCAGCAGATATTGATATTCCAGCAGCAGCAGAAGCTGAAGCCCATGTCTTTAAAGTGTCAGCCCTCAGCAGCCAGCCAGGTATACCTAAGGTACAGAAAAGAGAGGGGGCGAGTTAGGAAAGGGAGCGATGAGAGAAAAGGGAGTGAGATAGAAATATATAAAGAAAGAGGGGCCATGAAAGACAGCAGAAATACAAAGGCAGGGGAGATGAAGAGAGACAGAGAGTAGAGAGTGCCACAGAGAGAGAGAGAAAGAGAAATACTGAAAGGGGAGGGAGGAAAGAACACTTTAGGTAGGTTTTCTGGAGGTGAAATTACTCAGATGTCTTTGAAGGCCTCACTGACTGTCTTCTCTCTCTGTATTCTGGGCGACACGCAGACAAACAGAAAAACAGATGGACACCTAGGGTACAGGGGCAGGCAGGGATAATGTCAGGTTTCAAAAACAGAGCAAATGAGCGGTGTTGAGGAGCACCGAGGGTCACCAAATGCACGATAACGCAAAGAAATAACAGCACAAAGGACACAATAAACTATGGTTTACTATCAAACAGCATGCCCAATTAAATGCTGCAACAGTCCTGCAGGGGTTTAACAGTGAGTCTATTCTGATCTTATCACTCTTATTCTGTGGTATATTTAGCGTTCAGCGCTGCCAGGTGATTCAGACAGAAAGTAAACACATTATTCCAAACCAGTTCTTTTATTCATACGTTATTCTGAGAGTTAAACAAAAAGAGGAGGAAAAAAAGAATAAATAGCACCCAGGCATGCCGAGGTGGAAATACGTTTCTGATGAAATGAAGAATCTCGTCTTTGTCATGAGGATTAGTCTTTTTTTTTCCTAAAGCTGATCTATTTGTCTAATCTTTATTCTCAGGAATGGTAAAATAACTAGCTCATTTACAACACTTGGCTGATGCTCTTAGGATCATTCGTATTATCGCTTTCATTACTGCAAGTTATCTGTCAGACACCAGTCAGCAGATGGCTGTCCCTTCTTGAGCCTTCCTTTTCTGCCTGGTTCTTCCTGTTAAAAGGGAGTTTTTCCTTCCCACTGTCACTAATTGCTTGCATAAAGGGAGTCATTTGATTCTTGGGGCTTTCTCTGTATTATTGTTGGGTCTTTACTTTTAAATATAAAGCGCATTCAGGTGACTGTTGTTGTGATTTGATGCAATTTTTTTTTTTTTATTGAATTGAAATGGCATATTTACAAACTAGCTAGTAAAAAATAACGAAACCCCTAATAATCTATTATTGACTTCTTGACTTCTTTCTCCAGATAAATGTTTGAACAGATGTGAAAAAGAAATGAAAGAAGAAAACAATCATTCACCACATCGGTGTCTTTGCATATTGGGTTCACAGTTTGTTTTGCTGCCCATTTCTAGGGTAGTTTCACATGCACAGAAAAAATCTGTTCCCTCCTGCTCTTTATTCTTTCACCTGCGAGCTTCTAAGACCAACCACGCAGTCTTATCTGTGGCTGGCCAGGTAATTAAAAGATCAAGGGCCTTGCTCAAAGGGCTGTCGGTGGCAGTAATGAGCTGAGGCCATATTTAGATGTTAAGTTTACTTTTATTAACACCCATTACTGCCGAGCGGTTTCTCCCACTGATCTCGCTCTGTTTCTCATTATGGCCCCACTCCATTTTCTCCTCCTCGCACCATCCATCATTTCCTTCAGGTTCTTCTCAGCTTCACTTGCCTTATTATCTTTGCACTCATGGCAACCCTCCCTTTTTGCTTCCTGGAAACCTGTTACACCTCTCTTCCCCTCCCTCATTCCTCTCACATTCACTCACTCACTCGCGCTTTCCTCCCCCTCATCATCCTCCCTCGCATTTCTAAACATCGTCCAAATTAATGGAATGTCCTTTTCATGTAATGCAGCTCAGGGATGATGACTGTTCTGACCTTGTCTAATGTTGGCAGTGTTTTGTCAAAGCGCACCCATTTGGTGCCTGCGTATTGCTCCGCTTAAAAGAACATCAGAAAGCTAATCTTCTAGCAGAGACTATCTGGACAGACATTCCAGTGAAAGAACGAAGCACAGTGTGTCTCTTACTCGTGAAAGCAATGCTTAGACTTTACATCTATTCTGGATAAATCCACCTCTTTATTGCAATAGCTGAATATTGATAGAGCTACAGCAAAATCACTGCGATATAAACTTGACCCCGTGCTCTGGTTTGTTCTCGATTAGCCTCAAGAGGTGTCCTCAACTTTGTTTTACTGAGTGCAGCTCAGTGAACTGTGTCAGTAGACATACATTTGCAGTTTTTCTTTTATCTGCACTATTGTCTGTTTCCTCCTAACCACACCCCCCCCAAGTGTGTAACTGAGGATTGAGAAACTGGGCTTTTTGGAAAACCTACAATTTACTCGAGAATATCTAAAAGGCACGTAGGTCTGAGATGAATGACGCTGCGTTAACCTCGACTTTGACATGTCGTGGGGAAGAGGCCGTGTACTGACAAAGAGACAGCTTATGTATCTCACATGTTTGCACTGCTGTTCAGTTCCCCTCGGCCACAAAAACACTGTGTAAGATTTTTTTCTGGGCATTTCAAACTGAAGGAACATTCAAATGTGTTTTTCGGCATCAGAAGGTTTTTGGGTTAAGATTTTTCATTTAATTATTTATGCAATGCCACAATTAGTTGGCAATTGATGTCATTACTCATGCCTTGTAGAAATGAGGCAGTTCAGAAGCCAAAAGCAGGTACAATTAGCAACATCTGGTACTTACACAAAGCAAGTGTATATGCTACAGTTTTTAAATAATACAAATAATTTCCTTGGTTTATTAAAAAGCAACCAAAAAAGTTTGATAGAAATATTACAAGTTGAAAAGAGGATCAAATATTTAAATCTTTGATAGTGGAAAGATTTTGGTGAGCAGCAGGCACACATATTTTAAAAGGTGTAGTCATTAGTCATCCTCATTTGAGACGTAATTCTTTCTGAGTATTTCAAATATAATAAAAAAAATTTGATTTGAAAACTCACCACGACCCTGTGCTGTGAAGATAAATTTTGACTCGTCTGGCTGCAAAGCTTTGAAGGCACTGGAGGTGATTTATTGAAGACTCACGTACTGAATGTGAAAAGCATGTTACAAAAATCTGGGCACGCGTGAATTTAATAGGGTCACCAAGGATCCAATTTTAACAAGCTTTCTGAGATTAATGGCAGATGAGATTTTTTTTTGTTGCGTGAAAGTGTCAATTTCTTTTTCTTCAGCTCAGTAAGACTTACTGGATTAAAAAAAAAAAATGATAATAATAAGAAACCTTTAATAATGCAAATGTGTTCATGGATCAGAACAAAAGCTTGCATACTCACTACCCAGAGAATGATGACATTTGTAAACCGTGGAGCCTGTAATTAAAATGTAATTTTTGCAAATAATTATCGTTTGATGACATGAAAAAAGTCATTAAATTTGCTGAAATCGTTTGGATTAAAACAATATTTCAACTGGGAAAATTAACTTTAGAGTTAATAATCCAAGCAAACCTTATTAAAAAAAAACCCTGAAACACTCAAAAGTGGAATAAGGTCAAACTTATTGTGTGCAAGGTAGCTGAATCTCAAATATAAGGAGAAGCGAGTATTTTAAATATTATGTTTAACAACATCTGGTTTGAAATGAATGCTGCCTGATTGAAAATTTCAAATTTTTTTTTTTAAGCTGTTTTTTTTTTAGGACATTAGGGGAAAGACGGGTAAGGAGCTGTGTCTGTAATTATTGTGAAGCTGCTGATCTTGGTTCTGGTTTCTTTAAAAATGGATGAAAATTTGTCTGTGTAAAACACTCAGGATACAGAACCCGAGGTAAAAGAGCACATCGATAATCATATGCAGGACTTGAGCCACCGCTCTTTTTAAAAAATGAGTTGGCAAAACATCCACAGCATTTCCTTTTTCTAACCATCTTTGTAAGAAGTAGCAGAAAGATGGCCAAACCTTTACAAGGGGCTGAGAAAGAGAAAATGTCCATGTTTTTAAATAAAGATTTAGGTGAGGTGTTACAGATGCACGTGAAACAAAATCTGGGAAAATACATATAAAAGTATTCACTCATCCACCCAAGTCATTGACTTCAAGTGTTCCAATCACTTCACATGGCCACAGATGTATAAAATCAAGCACCTAAGCATGCAGACAACTTCTACAAACATCAGTGAGTTCTAGTGTGGCACCATGACAGGATCTCCCCCTGTGCAACAAGTCCAAATATTCCTCTTTGTATTATAAAAAAGTGGAAGAAATTGGGAATGATAGCAATGAGATAGCTCAGCCATGAGAGGGAGGTCATGTAAAATCACAGAGGTCACCAATTTTCTGCAGAGTCAGTCGCTACAGACCTCCAGACTTCATGTGGCCTTCAGATTAGACCAAGAACAGTGTGTAGAAAGCTTAAAAATGGGTTTCCATGGCTGAGCAGCTGCATCCAAGCCTTACGTCACCAAGCACAAGGTAAAGTGTTGGATGCAGTGGTGTAAAGCATCACCACCACTGAACTCCAGCTTAGTGGAGATGTGTTCTCTGGCACGACAAATCTTGCTTCTCCATCTGGCAATCCAACGAACCAGTGTGAGTTTGGTGGTTGCCAGGAGAACAGTACGAGTCTGAATACATTGTGCCAAGTGGAGAGTTTGGTATGGGGGGATTATGATATTGGGCCTTTTTTCAGGATTTGGGGTTGGGCCCCTAGTTACAGTGAAAGGAAGTTTTAATGCTTCAACATACCAAGACATTTTGGAAAACAGCTAGGGGATGGCCCCTTCCTGTTCCAAATGACTGTGCACCAGTGCCCAAAGTGAGGTGCATAAACACATGGATGAGAAAGTTTGGTGTGGAAGAACTTGACTGGCCTGCACAGAGGCCTGAACTCAACCCAAGAGAACGCCTTTGGTCAGGCCTTCCCATCCAAAATTAGTTTCTGTCCTCAAGAATGTGTTTTTGGAAGAATGGTCAAAATTTCCCATAAACACACTCCTAACCCTTGTGGAAACCCTCTCAGAAAAATTGAAGCTTTTATAGCTGCAAAGGATGGGCCGACATCATATTAAACCCTATGGATTAGGAATGGGATGTCACTCAAAAATATTCACTCATGTGCCTTTACATGCACATGAGTGAATATTTTTGGCACTATAGTGCATAACAAACATATATGTATATGTATTTTCCCACACATATACTCTTATCAAATTCAGGGTTGTGGGGGTAGCTGGAAAAACCACCATTGTGTTACAGGGCTAACACACAGACAGCCAATTACTTTCAGGTTCACAACTGGGGCCAATTAAGAATCTTCAATTAACTTAACTGATCTTGGATAAGGAAAACAATCATTGGCAGGAACATGGTCAGCAAACCTTACTTTCAGTATGTTGATGGAAAGCCTTTTGTTCAGATAGTTTTTGAAGGCTTTTTGCTTCACCTTAAAGTCTGGTCATCCAGAACACATAAATATGTTTACTTCTAGCTGCAGATAGACTACCTAGAAAATAGTTGGTCCAGCTGTACCCACATGGGTCACCAGAACTGGAGGATTAGAATTTATGGATTTTTGCCTCAACTGAGACAGTAGGAACAATTGTTACCCAGGCCCTTCAGAAAGCATACCACTGTATACAGTGCTGCTCAGCTATATGAGACACTCTGTTTTCTATGCTAAACTATGCAAAATACACCTCAAATAGCATGTTTTCCTGGATACTGAAGCATAGTGAGATGGATAGTGCTGGGAAGAAGAAATGCATTTTCTGGTACTCTAGGGTTCCCGAGGTGAGCATAACTGACCCAATTGTGTTATCTTGAGATGTCATTTAGATAACAAAGGACAAATTATCAAGCTCATCAAAAAACAAAGCAGCAATGGTCTAGTCTAACATCTCCTTAGTTAAATATGAACACATGTTTGCATGGGGGGCATTATTAAAAACAATCAGTCAATCAGATAGCAGCTCAAGCTGTCACTACACCACTACCAGGCTTTAGCCATTTGTATGTCTGCAGAGCCCCTGATATTGAATGAGGACATGGCACAGTCACAGAAAATAGTTAGGCTTTAATATGCAGCAGCAAAAGAAACTTTTTCCCCCCCCGAAGGCATTAGATTTCAGTTTGCCACATCCTGTAGTTCAATAGTGTGGTCTAAATGGAAACAGAGATGAGAAGAGGCTTTTTATTTAATTCGAGAGAAAGTTTCGCAGGGTGAAGCCAGACCAGCACACTTTTACGGTCAAGGTTTATTTTAGCACTTCTTCTTTGCTCATACATCAACTTTCACTGAATCCCAAACAGGTTTATATTCACTGGGGGGCCACGTCCTGGAATCCAGCCAAACTCCAAACTGCGATTTCATTTTGGTACACCTGCAGCCAGAGAGCAGCTAAGAAAAAAATAAAACAGAACCTGGGTTGTGACCGGTTATCATTAAACTTTATTCAAGTGTTGAGTCAAGGACACAGGTCCAGTATAATCAAATCTTTTTTTCCATAAAACTTGATAGTATGATAGTAAAAACAGCCCAAACTATCACCACTGACTCAAAACAAAAAAAAATGATGACCTGATGACTGTCTGGGTGTTTGGCTTCTATCAGAGGCTCGAGAACAGTCTAGCTGCTTCCTGATAGTGCAGAGACACTGTGTATCCTTATCTGGAGCACTGACGTAAGGAAGGCAAATATGAAACTATGTGAGATTAGAACTTCACAATAGGATGAGCATGCCTACTGCAACATGTGTTCACCCACAGACACCTTAAGATTCAAAATTCATTTTTAAGTATGGATGAAGCACAAATGAAAATTCTCTGGCATCCCATTTCCATCTAATGTACACGAACTGTCATCTTTATACATTTTATGTTGTATGATAAACACAGTAATAGAGAATTCCAGCCAGTCCTTTTGAAAAAGAACTTGGAAAGAATAGGAAGGAGAAAACATGCCCTTTAACAGAGAGAAACCTTCAGCAGGAGTGGGCTCAGCGAGGGCAGCCATCTGCCACAGCCATTTGGGAAGAAAGAAAAGAGGAGCGGAAGAACGAGCATGGAGAGGAAACAGAGAACATACAGTTTAATATGAACTCTCAGTCTGTTGATGGTGGAAGTAACCAGTGATCAGGAACATGCAGATGAGGTTCAGTACAGGGAGAGACAACAGGGAGGACAAAGCGGAGACTACTTATTATGAGAGGTCTCCAAGTACCCTGGGCATACAGCAGCATAACTAAGGAATAGCGCAGGGTCCCCCGATGCAGACTTTTATTTACAGGCTATGATCTAGCCTTAAGTTTTATCAAAAAGATTAAAGACAGAGCTAAAAAGCAGAATAGAGCGTCTGCCCCCTGAAACCAATCCTGGGAGCTGGTTCCACAGAAGAGTAAGAATTGTACTCTTAGAAACTCTCAGAGCTCTCAGAGTCTGCACTCTGAGAGAGCGATGCTACATTTGGATAATACAGTACTACAAAAGACTTTCAGATCTTCTAGAGTTTGGTCATTTTGTAAGTGAGGAGAAGGATTTAAAATTGAAAGCCAAGGGAGGAAAGCTTCTATTATTGAACAAATAAATGAATTCAATCCAGCCAATAAAACTGTTTCCCAAGTCTAAAACAATCCTGCATCTCAAGCCCAAAGTGGAAAAAAGAAACAGGATCAAGACTGAAGACCACTGATCCAGACACTTACCGACTCTTGCCCTCAGAGTCTTCTCTCTTTCTCTCTCCTTTCTCACAACCTGTAATCCAGCGATCAGTTGTCCAGGCAACTGCGCTGGCCACAGTTCCAGCACGTGCTCAGTGATGCCAGGTCAGGATGAAAGTACCTGGAGGGGGCAATGTAAATCACCCTCTGCACCCCATTGAAGACTAGCATAGAAATCCTGGCAGTAAACCTGCCCCCGGGGTTGTGTTTTTTTTCCCTCTGGAGTGGCGCAACGCCTGTGTGTGTTATTAGTGCTCAGGTGTGAATGATCTCAGTCTCACATAAATAAATGAAAGCAGTTCCAGAGCTGCTATTTCTTTAACAGAAAAACAGATTTTGGTGAAGTGGTTACAAGCTAAGTGTATGAATTATTTTTGCTCAAATTATTTTTTAAACGGATATATTTTTTTTTTATTTCATTTTTTTTTAAATAGGCTGAAGCCACCTAACTTCACAACCTTACAAGTCACACGTTAGCTGTTTAGAAGGCAGACAAAGTAATTTAGGGATTAACATCTGAGCATGGAAGAAGATGTCACCATGTTGGAATGTGAAAAGTTGTGAGTGTGTGTGCACGTGCACATGCAGTGCTTTGCTCACGCTGTGACAGCACAATCATGTGCTGCAGGAATCAAAAATACTGCGCATTGTCCTTTTCCTACACGGCATCAACAACGCTCATCTGGCTTCCTGTTGTTGAGGTATTAGCTCATAACCTTGTGCGCTGAAGCTTTCAAGCTCTTCCATAATCTCTCCTGCAAACTTTGTGTGAACTCCGGTGCACATGATACCTTTATTAAAAAGTCAATAGCAAGTGGAACAAAAGCACAAAGCAGATATTCTGAAGTGTTTCTGTGACAAAAACTAACAAATAAATGCGCAATATTCAGAAGGATTTCTTTGCATCTATGATTTTTCTGCCAGACAGCTATATTCCGTATTAGCCCGCAATACTCTAGCCTCTCTGGGTGAGGATCTTGTTAAATTAGGTATATGAATGTGGTAAATATAGCAGGGAAATCAAGACAACATATGGACCAGTCACTTACACTAACACTGGCGAAGTCTGAGTATATCCAAGGGCACATCTCTGATGATCCTGTAATCAGAAGTGCAGACATAAAGAGGTATTGTAATGACACAAGCCTGCCTCTTTTTAAATATAGGTTTGATTTGAAAGAAAATGACGGTGTAGTCAATTTGGTCACTTTGGAAAAGGCGCCTGTGACAATAGAAAATGAAAGTGTTGCTTTTCTACTGGGTTTCCACTTTCCTGTGTCAATTTTTCTCCCCGTCATTTTCTCCCATCCCATCTCTGTGTCAGCCTCTCCTCATAGTCTGTATCTGTTTCAAGCATCTGTTTGTCTGTCTGAATCCTCTCCGGCTGCGACCGTGATGACGTCTGCTTTTTGGTTCTCAAACAAAAACAGATGCACGGTGCTTGATAGAAATTATGAACTCTTGTCAACAAACACGGAGTATGTTCCATTTTCCACTCGTGGGTGGTTAGAGTACATTTCTCTTCCCCCCAAAAAAGAAAAGTGACCAAAAAAAAGTCTGTCACACAACAAGGACTGAATTATAGTCTTGCAATTTAATATGCAGGCGAGGTTTAATTTGACAATTTGCTGTTCTGTGAAGCTGGGTTGGCAGATGAGCGCCATAAGTGATTTTTTTTATA
>VOQK01001479.1:11523-22345 GCA_015052645.1 Benitochromis conjunctus
CGGAAAGGGGGGGGGTTTTTTTTTTTTTTTTTTTGCCACTAGACAAGATGACGGTCAGAGTGGGTTTCAAGGCGGCATCGAGAGCGATTTTTTTTTTAATGAATAAATAAAATTGGTGAGCTGAGAGAGAGTCAGGTGTAGCAGCGATGTCCAAATGTTTGCTCAACAGTGTCAAGCATGTTTTGCTGTGCGTTTTACATGCAAGTGCAGGGGAGGCGAGGGAGAAGACAGGATGGGGAGGGGAGGGGAGAGGGAGGGAAGCAGAAGGAGGAGGAGGAGTTGGAAGGTTTCGACGCAATGCAGACCGGCTCTACCAAAGCACGCCGCCAGAAGTTCTCCATACACCACAAAAACAAGAACGCTCGTGTGCCAGCGCTGGTGCAATCACACTGCAAAGAAAATACAAATATCCCCTGAACCCACTCCACGTCACATCTGAGATCATCTATCTTAGAAAATTATAATCTAACCAGTTGGTTGGAGACTAAAGCATCAGCTTTCCTTTCCGTCCCTTAATGATTTAAGAATTAAAGCGTTAGTTGGTCGTGTCAAGGACTTCGATGCGCAAGTCTGTATCTGAGCCAGATTTGGTATAGTAAGTTGGAACATTGCACTAATGAGGAGTGTGCTACATTTTACTAATCAGCAATCGGTTTGAAGCCCTTAAAGCTACAAAGCATTGCATTCTCTCCAGGCTGTGCAGCTCTCACATCCGATTCTTTATCATACGGAGTTTAAAGGGCTTCTCAGTGGTGAAGTCGCTGGTAGATTTTGGCCCCAGAAGGCATCAAGGTTTGCAAAAAAAAGGCGAGGAATTTTCCAAGATGCTCGGTTGATGACTTTCAGCACCGCGGACAGCGCAGATGATTGATCGACGTCTGAAAACTTTCTTCGAAACACAAATAAATAAAAATAAAATAGATGCACTGACAACGAAACAAGTAAATAATCTACTCCATTAGTTAATTGCCGACATGTATGCAGATGCGTAACGGTGAGGAGATGGGCTCGACTAACTTAAAGCAAACATCTTCTAACTTTCCAAAACACAGAATAAACACAAAAATCGGGTCATCGGATTTCAGTCTAATTTGTTAAAATGTGCTTAAAGACAAACCCCTTCATTTATCACTATGACATTTTATTAGGTTAATTGGTTTCGTGGCAAAGCTATCCGATGTCTGCTTCTGCGCCTATTTTCCTCGATTCAGCACCAAAAGTGATAAAGGCGCATTAAACTAATTAGTAAGCATAGATTTTATTTATTTAATTTAATTTTTTAACAAAGGGTTTGGTGTTTTTTCTCTCTGGTCTCCTTAGTGAAACAATGAAAAATGACAAGTGGTATATTTTCATCTTCATGAATCATTTATCAAAAGAATTAAGTTAAGTTCACGTTCGTGTTTACATTAGAAAAATAAATATTTTATTACATTTTTAATCCACAAGGAATTCAGGTCATGCAGACGTTGCATTGTAATGCTCTGGCCTAAGATAAAATAAAGGAACTTCTTTCTTCTTCTTTTTTTTTACAACGTTGCATTATAAGCGGCAAGAGATCAATATATACACAGTTCTTTTATACAACGAAAGCGTAGTCTTTTATAAAGCGTACACAAAAGAATGTTGTTGTTCTTTTTACACAAACACTTAAGTTCATTACGCAAGACTGAACCTTTTCCATGCGTTTTCACTGTAATGTCCCTGTAGGCTACAATACTGGCTGTGCAAGAATAGTCCGTGAGAAAACGATCCAGTGTCTTGGAGAAGAAGAGAGCGCCACGCGTGTGTCTTGTTGTGACTCTGTGGGAACAACAAGCTCCACTTAATCTTCTGCCTCCTGCAAGTAAGCACAAAACAAAACCCACCGCGTTAACATTTAGGAGGTGAAGGAAAGCAGTCGAGCATGTGCTTGTGGCCTTACTTAAGTATCCGGATACATACAGAATCAAAGAGCAGGATCTCGGGGGCTTAGGCCTAAATCAGTAAAGGCCAACTGCAACAGTGCAATGACACTCAAGTTAAAGCGTTAATTTTGCGTACTGTGGAGCCTGAGCAGTAGTGCTGACTGCAGGAATGCTTATCAACCACACAGCGGCGCTCTGAGCTCACTTGTTCTTACAGACCAGAGTCCCAGAGAGGCACATGCCGCCCCCCCGCCAAAAAATAAATAAAGACAGTGACGATTTCTCTGGTCTCTCATAATTTCACATAATTTGAATTTCACGAATTTGGAGATTCTATACTGCAAGAAGAGAATCTCATGACATTAAAACGTGACGCGGAGAGCGTTGGAGCCTCTGTTAACACACAAATGTACCAAGAGGTCATTAGGTTTTTACATTGGGGCTAAGGTGAAGCAGTAAGGTTTACAAAAAGCGGGATAAAAGTGAGTAAGAGTGGGCACGAAAAACTGTTCACCACAAATCAACATCAGAGAGCCAAGTGCGCTCGTGACTGCAGCCATCTCTCCACAGAGCAGCCAAATACAGACACGCACGTGATCAGCATAAATCCCAGCTCTGGTTTACACGACAGTTGTTTTCTAGTTGTTCTGTTTGTTACTGGTGCCGAACTCTTTTCACCCGTTTTCAAAAAAAATATTTTCATTAACAAAAAGGATCATGTGCGCTTTGTTGTTCCAGGCCCTTGTGCGTAAACAAAGTAACGCTACCTCACTATTGTCACCTATAGTGTTTTTTGTTTTGTTTTTTGCAGTGAAAAAGAAGTCAGTTATCTCCCCGGTTTTATTTGTCCTTGTCTATTGCGATTTTGAGAAAAGGAGTCATAAACTGTTCACTGATGGTGTGAAAGCCACAGCAATGAGTTTAATGTTTTCGATTTGTTTTGTTTTAAATACCAATAACCTGTGTGTTACATCAGCAGGAGGAATGACTGTCTTCTTCATTAATTTTAGTGAAATCAAACCAAGCTTCATTCTGAGGTGGGTTACAGACAAAAGGCTCAAAACGCTCACAGAAACCTCAACTGGGTGTCCACTGAAAGAAAACTCACCTGATTTTTTAAGGTCTTCTTTATACGTCTGTCAGTTTCCCTGTGTATGTCTCTACTGGAGTCACGTGTAGATGTGTCAGAGCTTCTAAGTCGTCGCTTTCCTGGTAGGACTCGGTTTTGGAGAGCGACTGGTTACTTTTGATCGAATCACTTTCAGCGAATGAGGGCTGCGGCTGATGTCCACAGGTCACGTGCACGTACTGGACGTTTTCTTCCTGTTCGTTCTCTCTGTGGTAGAAATAATTGAAATTGGACACGATCACAGGAACAGGTAGTGCTATAGTCAGCACTCCGGCGATTGCGCACAGGGATCCGACGAATTTACCTCCGATAGTGGAGGGATACATATCTCCATAACCGACTGTGGTCATTGTCACCACGGCCCACCAAAACGCATCAGGTATACTTGTAAATCCAGATTCGGCGTCATCTACTTCAGCAAAATAAACCGAACTGGAGAATAAAATAACTCCAATTAGCAGGAAAAATATAAGCAGACCCAGCTCCCTGAGGCTCGCGTGAAGCGTTTGCCCAAGAATCTGCAGACCCTTTGAGTGTCTGGAGAGTTTAAAAATCCTGAAAACACGGACTAGACGGATGACCCTCAGTATGGCCAACGAGGCCGCCTGCTGACTGCTGCCCTGATGCTCTGCGAGATCAAGGCCCAGGGTGATGAAATACGGAGCTATGGCTATAACATCGATCAGGTTCATCATGTTTTTGAAGAAAGCCGCTTTACTGGGACACGACAGAAATCTCATGGTGAATTCAAAAGAGAACCACACAATGCAAAGTGTCTCCACCATGAAAAACGGGTCTGTGAACGGACTAGGCGCTTTGCCGTTCGCACTTCCATTGACCTGGTTGTCATGCACTGCCGGGACCTCTCTGAACTCGGGCAAAGTCTCTAAACAGAATATAACAATGGATATTAAAATAACCATAACAGACACGATGGCAATCATCCGTGCGGGTCCGGAACTCTCTGGATACTCAAACAGGAGCCACAGCTGGCGCTGACACTCGTTGGAAGGCATCGGTCGGTCCTCCTCCCGAGCCAAGCCCTCGTCCTCTTTGTAAAGCTCTATGGTCTCTTCCTCGAGTCCATAAAACTTTATTTCTTCCAGGAAAATATCCACAGGTACACTGACGGGCCTCCGAAGCCTTCCTCCGGACTGGTAATAATAGAGGATAGCATCAAAGCTCGGCCTGTTCCTGTCAAAGAAGTATTCATTTCTCAGCGGATCAAAGAAACGCATCCTTTTACACGGATCTCCCAAAAGCGTGGCCGGAAAGCGAGAGAGTGTTTTTAATTGCGTCTCAAAACGCAGACCTGAGATGTTTATGACCACTCTCTCTGTGCACTCCTGGTCTGCTGATTCCAAGTCTGCAGCATCGTGTAACAAAGGAGTAACGGCCACAGTCTCTTCGTGGTTCTCCACCACAGTCATCTTTTTTACCCCGCCGAGGGTAAACCCGTCACTCACCTCCTTGGAGGCTTCCTCTTGCCCTTTTGCTTGTACTCCCTCCTGTCTCTCTTTCTCATGCAGCCGCCCGAGATTCAGGCCAAGTCCCTCCTTTTCTTTCTTTCTTTCTTTCTTTCTTTCTTTCTTTTTCTTTCTTTCTTTCTTTCTTTAATCTACAACTATTTTACTTGATGATATGCAAAATGATTTGGCTGTTGTTGATTTACACTGCTCTTTTGTCAGGTTAGTGCCTCTGAACTGTCAACTTCCAGTGGTGCACGCAAATCTCCACTTGCATAAGCTATACCAAGAGAAGGCTATCATATTCACACCATTTAAATCTCCAAAGCCCTCCCCAAGTTGGAACACCAGATGACACTTGCTGCTGCTGTCCCTCTCATAGCAGTCACTGCACTGCCACAGTGTGGTGATTTTCCAAGTAAACACGTAGCCTTAAAACACATACTTTCAATTTGAATTTTAATGTTTTACATGATATTCCCCACTTTATAGTGCCCTGTCTCGTTTTGTTCAGAGTGAGGGCTAATACCTTTTCTTTTTGTTTTCAGATCCAGAGTCTATCCAGAAACACAGTCTTTCACTCTGCAGGTCCTTCATTCATGAAATCATTGGGTTATTCTTGTTCCAGGGGGAACCTCCACAACCCAGGCTGTTTCTACTTTGGGCCACAGCCCGTTATTTTAGATAGAGAGGTACAGATGAATGTAACAAACAGATATAGCTTAGTTGAGCACTGTGAGGGTTTTTCTTCTGCGGCTACTCATTAGAAGTGTCATGAAATGAATTAGTCGAAATAACATGAATGCCTTGAAGCTCTGGGCCTCATTTAACCAGGGGCCATCCTGGACTTAGCCAGTGGAAACTGCTGGCTTGACTGATACTTGAGCAGCCAGAAAGGATGGTGCCTTCAGGAAGACGTAGCCAAAATAACATTCACGGCTTCTTGTATTTAAAGGGCTCAATTATACAAGTTGGAGCAAGGGGAGCCCCAGAAGACAACTGACCTATAACCTCACGGTTACTGATATTCAGAGGTGTCTAACAACTCAGTTGCAATCCTTCAGACCTCGTTAGGCCCTTGTCAGACTGCAAATCCATGCAAACAGGATAAAAGTTATTATTTTTCTCTCTTTAACAGTTTGATCAGTTTGACTCTGCCGCTACAACTAGTGAAGATTAGATAATAATGAAACATACAGACAATGTGTGGCCTACACAGTGAACTTATATGTGGACTGCAGCAGCAGAGTGATCTAATTATAGCTCGATTTTTCCACTTTCATAAAGCTGTGTCAGTTATGTCATATACATAGACACACAAGCACAACAATAGCACCAGGGTGCTAATCAGGGTTACTAAATTCAAACGGGATGCTTTGCCTTATTATGCATACACAGACAGTATTTCACAGATAAATATATACCATTAAAAGTATTTTTCAGGCCAAAGAGGGTTCTTTTTTTACTGCGATGTTAACAAACCAAATTTGTCAATAGAGCGCAGTTGAACAAACGGTTGGAGTTACATGTCAGTTTTAGGACATTGGTCCACCTGCTGCTAATGTGTTAGCATATAGCATTCTCCAAATGACTGTCTGGGTCAAGCCAAGGTGTCAGGCCTTGGCTGTATCCGGGGAAACAAACAATAACAAACAAGCTAAGGAAGTGACACATGGCGCTCGCGTATCTGTCAGAGCAAAAAGAAAAGGCTCAAAGAATCCGCATTTGATTGTTCAGCGAGGATGGGCAGCGGCGTCCTTCGGGGTATTCATCTGATCCCATTTGATTAGTTGCTAAGAGTATGAAATTGTACTGTGCATGTGTAAATTGCACACACACACACATGCACACACACACACACACGCACACACACACGCGCACACACACACACACACAGTATCCATTTAAACCTGTGGATGGATATGCATGTGCATGCAATGAGACACATGCCATTCAGCCGGCAGGGTGCATGAACGCTGACAGTAAGGAACCTCCCATCATTATTAATGGCCTGACCTATGAATGTCAGAGAACCCCTTGGCAACAAGACCCTGTGAGTTCACCGAGCACCTCATACATTAAAAACTTTCTTTTTGGTTTTGTTGAGAACATTTTTTATCATCATATTTGATAACTCTGAGAGCAAATATGAACTATATTGATTTTCAAAATACCACAATGCAAATCACGTAGGAGCTGAGCGTCTTAAAATGAACACCATACTTCTAATAATCATATATTACTATAACATTTCAGCACTGCTCACATATTAAGAGGAGCACAAACTATATTTCTTGAAAAGGCGTCGATATATATATTAGCCTCGTGATTAATTGCACCTGATCCTCTGAAGCTTGCCTTTGTCTAAATATACACATGTTGAGTTTCCCTGCTAACCCTTTACAGACGTGAGGTAATCACAGTAGCAACTTGTGTGAGTGACTCCCCTTGGCTTTCAGCTCCTCCCCAAGCCCAGGCCAAGAATTTGCCAAGTATACGTGTGTATTTCTGTAAGTGTGTATCGGACGCTGGTGCGGCTGGTGAATGAACGCATGTGCATATCATGTTTGTGTGTATGAGGGCGTGTTAATAAATAAGTTGAAAGGGGAGTTTTTCTAAGGTCAGCAATGCGAGTCAGCAGGTCCTTCGGATCGTTCCAGTGCCAGTGACTCTGCTCAAAATGAAATAGGTGGCATTTGAGCCAGTCTGACGTATGCCCTGCAGCGCTGGTGATGACAGCTTCTCATGCTGGAAGGAGTCTATAGCGGTAGAGCTATATCTGTGAAGCTTTACGATAACTCTGAAGACTTATATAACAGTCCCAAGTACAGACAGAAAATAAGCAGTGATTGGGCTGTCAAGAGAGCCCATTTAGGTTCAATTTGAGCCCAATTTACTTAAAGCCAATCATTTTTACAGGTCTGATGAACATCAGATGAATTTTTGACAGCATCATCCATCTCTACTCAAACTTCCTTAGTCATTCGTTCTAGGCGTTTGACCTTCACCACACAGAAAGGTGTGAGTTATGAGTGCGACAGCAGAAGGTTCCTTTCTTTTTTCCTACATGCAAAGTGGAAAGTTTCTGTGAGATATACGAGTTTAAGTCATGCCACTGAGAGCTGGATTTATGACATCACATGTACCAGCGACAGTGGGTGACTGGCACGGGTGTGATGTGGCTATATGGGGACATATTCATATTCAGCGAGGATTGACAAGTAGGTGCGATTTTAAGAATTTCTTAGAATATATCTTTCAACTTACGAAAGTAATATAAGTGCACTGTATAGCAACTGCTACAACAGCAGGTCAGTGATGTGTTTTTAAATAGATAATAAAAATAAGATAGAAAGGTAAACACGAATATTACCCAAGTATTTCATTTGTGTGGTTGCATGCAGCCATCACAGTACAAAACACAAAAAGGTGTATGATTTTGTTGATCAAAATGTTGCATAAATCACTAAACATTCACCTAAACATTGTAAATCATTCAAATTTATAAAAAAGTCTTACTAATCATCCAGTTTTAACATATATCAGGGGTGTCAAACATAAGGCTTGGGGCTCAGAATCAGCCCGGCAAAGACACCAATCTGGCCCACTTTATGGCTTAATAAAATGTGAACTGTATATTCACATTTTATAATAAGTTGTATGGCTTTTCTGAACAATAAAGACCTCCCACCGTGGTCTTTAATACTACACCAAAGTGATTAACTAAGAGATTTCTTTCAATTTAAGTCTAAAGAGTCATGCTGATTGATTTCTTTCATTTGCAACAGCAGAGATGTATCAATGAAGTTGCACTTCATTGTTTTATGCGATGATATCTGAGGGATTAAATGTGTAGTTAAACATCTTTTCACTGAAGAAAGAGGACTGGCCCACTTAAAATCAAAGTGTGGCCCACAATGTAAAATGAGTTTGACATCACCGACTTATAGAGTACAACAGTATGTGTGTGTTTTATATATGTGTGGATTTCATCCTATATAACCATTTTTATTACACATTTTAATAATCAGTAGGACCTTCATTTTAATCAAACATCACTGTGCACTGAAAACATTCAGTTTTAAACAAGTTTAACTCAGTTTTAATTTGCACATCTCTCGACCTGCAAATTAGTATCAATGCATACTCGAAGGAAAAACTGAATAAAAATACAGAGACAATAAAACGTCACATGCAACACCCTAGTTAGGGTTTATACTACTTTTGATACAGAAAAGGCCTTCTCGATGTTGCCTACAAGGCAAAGTCGTCTTGTATTTTGCCAAAGACCCCTACTGGAATTCTGATCAAGTGATAACGGCTATTCTTAGTCAAAAACTGATACAGTAGGGTAAACTACGTGCAGCTTACAGCATACATTTTGGTCGTCACTCATCAGTCAGTGTATATGGCAAAGATGTGAGGAGCATGCGCAGCTGCATCTAATTAATAGTGTGAAAGTTTTTGCCTAATAGCACCTAAGCTGTGTTTATACCATTCCCATTACCCGCTCTGCGAGCGTGGAGAGTACGTAGTCCCCTCACTCTGAGGTGTCTGTACCCAGGGCTTCCACTTTAGAAAGAGGATACCCCACTCAAGCCGTTTGCCAGTTCCTGCGTTTTGATAGCCGCCACTTTTAGCCTGCTGTCATCTGAAGTTGATGTTCCTGTTTTTGATGATAGGTAATGAAGCATGCAGCAAGACCTGAAACTGGATGCCTCAAATCCGGAGGGCAGGGTTCTTTGGAATTACCTCTGCATATCTCATCCCACGCCTACCTCGGCTTATCATTTCACTTCTTAATCAAGCCTAACCCTTTTTTAGCAGACAGTGTCGTCCAAAATCCAGGCTAAGGTGGGGGGGGGCAAGTCGAGGGGGATCAGTTCACAGGAGAACCACACGTGGGGTATTAATCAAAGGTGACTTCAAAAGTCTCAAAGTAAAAAAATTTTATTGGTAACTTTATGTTTATATCATTCTCCCCTCAGACTCCTCTTTCTTGGGACTGGGATCTCCTGTTGGCTGCTGTTTGTATATGTTTGTGTGCACGTTCTCATCGTGCTGCGCACAGCCAGAATGTTTTCACGCATCACACAAGATCTAATTTATCTGCAGTATCTGAAACAAACTGATTATAAACTGGTTAAGTGTGTTGCATCCTAATCTATAAACGTGTCAAGGCCTTTTTTCAGCCAAATATGGCAAACGCCCTTTTGGCTTCACCTTCACATTTGAAAAGATCTGCTGTTTTCCCTGTTTTAAAATCAGTTTTGGGATTGGGCTGGGCAACAGCTTTCATTTTATACTACACTAGACTTAAAATACATAAATAATAATTCACATGTGCTTAAGATGGACAGACAGCCAGCAGTGCAAACAGACTCCCCCAGAGTGTCTATGTGTGTATATATAGTAACATTTAACTTCTAAACCCTTAGGCAAATGGTTAATGACAAAGAGAAGACCTCTTATACAGGAAGCGAGAGTCATACAGACACCCACATTCTGCAGGTGCTTCACAAAGTGAGACTGAACTCTGTAATGACACTGTGTGCAGTAGACTGTTAACAAAATTACTATAATTTAGTGAGATAACTAATATAACAATATACAACCAGCTTTTACTACTACTGCCTACTTTTGCTTAAGTCACCTTCATGCTTTGAAAACAGCTCTGACTCATCAGGGCATGGACATGGGACCTTTTGATGTGTACTTTGGTGTCTGGCACTTGGAAGTAGACCCTTTGGATCTTGTGGGCTGAGGGCACCAGGCCTCTGAATCCCGCAGAAGCTCGATCAGATTAGGATGTGAACTGTGAGCTGTCTCCTTTATGTGACTGTTCTGCTGGGTCCATGTTATCAGGAAGCACCGCAGCCATCGGTAGAAGGGCTTGATTTGCAGAGATGCTTGGATAGGTGGTATCTGTCAATTTTAAATATGCATACCAAGGTCTCCTAACAGAACACCACCTTGCTATGAGAAGATCAATATTATTTGCATCAGTTGTCAGTGGTTTAAATGTTTTGGGTGGTTAGTTTACTGAATCAAGCAAATAAACATCATTAGCGTTTAATCCTCATTTAATCTCCGTCTACCATGGAAACCTTCTAACTTGTGTTGGCTCTATAATAAATGCTGTATTGCCTCATTGTATTTATAAACAGGGTCTCCTTAAAGAAGAGGGGCCCATCTCCCTCTCTGCTTTCACTTGACTTTCTGTTATTTGTTTTAAGTTGATGCAGGGTACTTGATGGTCCGATTGTATTTCTGTAAAGCAGCTTCTGAGCCCAGTGGATCTTTGGGTTACTCATATAACC
>VOQK01001479.1:27313-37500 GCA_015052645.1 Benitochromis conjunctus
ACCACACACAGAGAAAAGAAAAAAAAAAAAAAAAAAAAAAAAAAAAAAAAAAAAAAAAAAAAAAAAAAAACAGCGGGCACAGCAGAAATTTTTATTTGTACAAACAGTAACTGTAACAAAAAGGTGCCATCAGCTCACTGCATGATGCACAAACAAATCAGCTGACTCTAAAGGCTGTCTGTGGTGTTGACCTGCGGCTGCACCCTGTTCCTGTTACAGCTGAAGAGCCAGGCTGCCCTCCTGTGGCGGTAGCGCTTAGACAGCAGCACATAGAGCACTGGGTTGACACAGGGGTGCAGGTACTGGAGCACAGTACAGATAAAGTAGAATATATCCCAAGCCGCTCCGTGGCGATACAGCCCCAGGTACACACACAGCTCCAGCACATAACTAGGCAGCCAGCACACTGAGAAGGTAGCTGCAGCCAAGAACACCATGACAGAGGCTCTGCGGGTGTTTTTGGCACTGGACACTGACATTACGGGACTCTTGTGGAGAAACAGAGCCAGACGGACATAGTTGAATGCAATGACTAGCATCGGAATAAAGTAGTAAAGTACAAACTGGCTTAGGACCACTTGGTAGTGGTGCTCATGAATGGTTGGAAGGCAGAAGGTGAAGTTTGTCAGGTTTGGGCCTATGCTCTTTTTGGTAGCAAACATTCGCAGAGGCAGGCTAATAAAGAAGCTGAGGGCCCAGACCAAGATAAACATAAGAATGACCAGATCCATGGTGGGAGGCTGGTATGGGTTGGTGATGATCATGGCTCGAGTCATGGACACAGCGCAGAGCGAATAGGTGCTAGCTGCCAGACTGAAGGCTAGCAGGAACTGGTAAACCTTGCAGGAGATGTCACCGAGAGGCCAGGAGTGACTTACAGCAGAGTACAGTGTGAAGGGGATGAGCAGGAGGGTTAGGAAGTCAGCCAGAGTCATGCTGAACAGAAGGATATCGAGCCGGTTCTTACGCAGTGTGTTGTACTTGGCAAACAAAGAGAAGACCAGCAGGTTGGCACACAGCCCAATGCCCAGGATCACACCACAGGTACAGGCAAAGATTAACCCATAGGTGTTGAGAACAGCCATGTTGTCATCGGAGTGACGTCACCTGTCAAAAAAAAAAAAAGACATTTGGATTTTGAGATTTGGGGAAAAAAAGAAAACTCATTTAATAAGGACAAGAAAAAGTCGGATTAATGACTAAACAAGCCGAAGTCCTCCTGTTTATGTCACATTTTACTCTGCTTAATGTTAACACACAAGTCACTGCTTCATCACATGGTACTTGTAAGGCTTGTGTAGACCTACTAGTGACAGAAAATGACACATATATGTCAAAACACATGTATGATGCAAGGCAGAGAGTAAACATACAGATCAACACTGTTGTTTACCGACGAGCCAAATTTATTTCCAATAGCACTTCAAGGCAAAGATGAAAGCTACTAAATATCTACATGTACACTAAATATAGTGTTAAACAAATTAATATGGTTTAACTCAGACGTGATAGAATAAGAAATAGACTTCAGGTTGATCATTTTTTACTTACCATTGTTGTACCTCCATTATCTTTTAGCTCATGTCCACAAGTGAACTACCCTCATTATGTAAAATGGAAAATTTGCTGGTTTGTATCCCATTAAAACAGACTGAAGGGAGATGTGAGAGCCTCTCGGGACTCATTACAAAGTGTGATTGCTGAATGTGAAGGCAAGAAAGGCAAACATTACTTGGGCCAGATTGATTCTGGTTGACTAGGTTTAAAGAGAGATGGACTCTGGTCATTCATGGAGAGAGCTGTGATATACTGTACTTACGTGTTTTGTTATTTCTGTTTAAGAGTATTCGTGTTTCTTTAGTTTTGTTATATGATGTTTGAAGCTCTGTAGTCTAGCAGTACATAACTAGACAACACTGGCCTATTTAGGGATGTAAAAGGTGCTTTGTAAAAGATCTGGTCTTACAATTAATCAGCAAAGCTAACTAGACACCTATGTAAATCTAGGCAGATGATAAACACACTGATAAATGTGAATGCCCTATCAGATGTGTGGCAACAGCAGCAATGTGGATTGCAAAAGTAAACAGTAGCAGTTTTTCTTTAACCTCTAACCAAACAAAACTGTTGACCATTTCACTAATGTGATATTTGCAGTATGATAGCGATACGATTTACTTGGGGGAAAGATTTCTTTTGTATTTAAAACATGAAAAAGACAGAAAACAATTTAAAAAAAATAAAAATTGTAAAAAAAATACTTGACACAGAAGCTGTGCTAAAACAACACGGACCAGGATGAACAGGAAGTCAGGAGCCTAAATGCTTCAGGCCTCCTGCAGTAGGAGTTCACAACAACCAGTTCAGTGTATTTATATGAAATGTTTAATTCAATTCAATTTTATTTATATAGCGCCAAATCACAACAACAGTCACCTCAAGGTGCTTTACATTGTAAGGTAGACCCTACAATAATGCATACAGTGAAAAACCCAACAATCATATGACCCCCTATGAGCAAGCACTTTGGCGACAGTGGGAAGGAAAAACTCCCTTTTAACAGGAAGAAACCTCTGGCAGAACCAGGCTCAGGGAGGGGCGGCCATCTGCTGCGACCGGTTGGGGTGAAAGAAGGAAGACAGGATAAAACACAACAATGTCTGACAGTGTATGCCCCGTGAGTCCAACATAGAAGTCTATCTATACCTACAAACGTCTGCTCTAGAACACAAACAACAGAATGAAAGCTTTACCAAGGTTTGGCAGTTCAAGCTAACACTGTGCCAGTTTCACTGTGTTATGGTTGTGGTTGTCCATCCATCCTTCTTGTGATATCTTAGCCCTGAGAATTTTTTCTTTACATTTTCTTATTATTCATCACAAATGTTCACTTGGACTCAAGAATGAACTGATTAGATTTTAGTCCTCAAAGGAAACTTTCACTTCATAAAACAAATTCTTACAAGTTTTTACACCACTTTCTAACAGGATAAAATGATAAAATAATCATGTTTTAAAACCAAAAGGTCAAAGTTCACCTTCACTACCCCATAAAACACTACATCACAACTAAGGAACAGAGGGAAAGATGGATTTATGTTATCTACGTTTCCTAAGTAGGCGCAGCCGCAAACTGTCTTTGATAGCAACAAACTAGCGTTAGTATTAGCTTCACAAGTTTTTCACCACTACTTACCTGCAGCGTGCCTTCATGGATATGACCAAAGACAGTGAAAAAAGAAACTTTTCAAAACTCTACATCAAATCACAGCATATTAGCCAATGACGACATGTGAATGTGAAGTCAAAAATCTTTTCTTTTTTTTAGTTTTTGGATCGGGATGATTAAAAATATATATTTAAAGAGAGATGCATAAATTTAAACGTGCTTACATCTTTCTTTAAAACTACTCTTTGGTATATTATAAACCATCTTTTGCTCATATTATGTGTTTTTGTTTGTTTTCTTTTGTTTTTGAGTTTTTTTGTAGTTTAAAAAATGCTAACTGGGAAAGTAAAGTTCATTCATACTGCACGAATAACATTTTAAAATCAACACCCCTAATCCCATAATATAGCCAGTGAGCGATGACAAAAAACCCACCGGGCTCATTGATTATGTTCTCTGTTCTTTCGCATCTCTAGATATTAATTTTTCTCTACACTGTTTGATTTCTTCAGTGTGAGCTGCATGCTCCTGAGGGTGGCTTTATCAGGCTTTCCACAGCTTTTATGACTCATTTTAGCTAATGGCCTATGGTGTACACTGCTGCTCTTAGTTCAGGATATAGCTGACGTCGATGCATCTGCTAACCCCTCCATTATCGGTGTCTGTATCTTACATTCAGTGGCTGTTAAAGTGCCACGTGTTCTCAAGTGGAACATTAACAGCTTCATTGTGTTCTGTTCATCCCGAAAGTCAACAACACTTTTTTTTTTTCATGCTGCTTCCTTTGGCAAACATTTTAAAAGTCTGTTTTGACCCAAATGTTACACTCTCTGCTATTTTATCTTGATAATAATATAGCATTTGTAACTATTTTTCAAAGACGTTGAGGGAAAACTTACTATGAGTACTATAATAACAATATAATATAATATAGTAATGAATTAGTTATTAGATAAATACAAAGATTTTCAGAAAATATTTTAATCTTATATGATCGTTCATGGAATATGTTTGTATTTTGAAGTGCTGGTTAAAATGAAAAAGCATCTTAGCACATTCAGGTAGTGATCTCAAAGACCACACACGGTCGCAGTGGACTCTTAGACACTGCATTTTCTAGCACAGATTAGTTACTGATGTTGCAAATAATCAGCAGAATAATGGAATATGAAAATAATCATTGTGGCCCTTGTGTTGTCAAAAAAGGTATATATTGCATACATACGTATGTAGGATATAAAAGAGTACTGTACGCTCACTAGCCATATTTTAATTCAGTTTGCTTATAATGGGTTGGATCCCCTGTTGGTCTCAAGACTGCCTTAATTTTTTTATGTTAAAGATGCTTTGGTTGAGATGATCTGAACATGTTATCCTGTGAAAAAGCAATTACTGGGCAACATTACTCGGGTAGGCTGTGGAATACAAGTGATGCTCACTTCATTTCTAAGGGGCTCAAGTGTGACAAGACAATATCCCAAACACCATTATACCGCCAGAAGCTGGAACCATTGATACCATTGATGGATCCATGCTTTCATGTTGTTAATGCCAGATTCTAGCCCTACCATCCAATTGTTGCAACAGAAATCAAGACTCATCAGACCAGGCAACATTTTTCAATTATTCTGTCGTCTAGTTTTTGTGAAATTGTGCAATTTCTAGCCTCAGTTTCTTGCTCTTAGCTTCCAGGGTCGGCACTCGATGTGGTCTTCATCAAGGTTTGATGTGTTGTGTTGCATAAGTATATTTTCAATCTAACCATTCTCCTCTGATCTCTGGCATCAAAAAGGCATTTTTTTACCCAGAGAACTGCCACTCAGTGAGTATTTTCTCTTTTTTAGATTATTCTTTGTAAACCCAGGAGATATTTGTGTTGGAAAATTCCAGTAGACCATCAGTTTTTGAAATACTCGACCTGGCCATTTGGCACCAACAACTATGCCACATTCAGAGTCACTTAAATCACCTTGCTTCCCCATTCTTATGCTTAGTTTGAACTTTAGCAGGGCATTCAGGCCATCATGCCTATGGCTAAATACATAGGCTTGCTGCCACTGTGACTGGCTGATTAGATGCATTTGTGAGTAGCTCAACACATCTACCTAACAAGTTGGCCATTGAGTTTAATTTCTAGGATCTCGAGGTTATACAGACCTACACAGTTCGCTGCATCATAATGTTGTAATGTGACACCCACGAGGAACTGGCAATGCCTGGTTAAAGGGGGATATTTTGCTGATAATCATATGATCAGGTCTGTGGTAAAGAAAAAAAAAAAAAAAACAACTTTTTTTTCGTGTTTGTTCTAAATTCATCCTCTCTAAAGACTTGAGGTGCAACTTGCACCATGGTTTTGGAGCATTGTTAGTCTCCAAGTAATTTGCCATTTCTAATTTTTCTTTTATTTTCTAAATTTTTATCATTTGTATAACAAATTCACATTTCCTGTCCTCCAACTCAATGCCTTTATAACCTTCTTTTCTTTTTTACTTATTGCTTTTTCTTGGTCTCACTGTCAAAAATATAAATATTCTAAGTATTAAATGCATTTTTTTTTCTGAAGGAGTACCAATTAATCAAATTGTTTGGATTATTTTTCTCAGGAAATCATTTAGTCTCTTTCTTAATGCAGTATTTTCCATTTGAGCTGCATATATCCTGGTAATTAAGACACAAAGAATAAAAAAAATCGCTCTAAGGACTACATATTTAATTTTTGAATAAATGGAAAATTATACAGTATGCACTCAGTGCACGTGACACCCACATTGTCCAGTAGATGATTCTGCCTTCATGTAAAAGAAAAATCCAATGTTAAGTGATTGAAGTGGGTTTAATGAAGCGTACACTGAGTTATCTAAGGTGTGAAAGAAAAGCAGGACCATCATAAAAAAATTACTAAATCAAATCTCAACCACAAAAGAACATATACAGGATATAGCTAAAGTGCATTATGGAATTTAGTCAGCAGCACTAAAATACATTCACAAAATAAATATACATTTTAAAGTACAATAAATTATGAACTGATGTATTCATTGACCAGTTTGTTGTGTGTAAGTCCTTAACGGTCAACACTCAGAGCCAAGCAAAAAGCAGGTTGTCCAGCATCTCATTCTTTGGTTATCATGTATAGGAAATAAATACTTCCTCCCGTGCTCTACTTGCGTACCTGTGAAACTACAAAATATGTCACTGCTTGGAAGTAAATCAGGGCTGCAGAGTTATAAAGATTTCCCAAATAAATATGGACCTAAGCAGGTGTTATCATGAAACTAAAATGAAGTGTGAGATTGTTTAACAGCAAAAATACAAACAACAAAGGCAAATATTAATATACAAGCACAAACCCAAGGTTATAATATGAAGTGACTGAGTCTGGCATCGTTAGAGTCTGTCAGGCATCAGTCAGCCTGCGTCAGTGTCTTAGTGCAGTACCACATAAATGGTACTGTTTTTTAATTTTTAGGTAGCCATCCGTGGTGGCGCCTTTGTTAGGACAGATCGTGCTCGCCTCCTCTTCTTGTCGTTTTCTCTACGCCGGCCCAACCTCACCTTTTTTTTCCTCTTGGTGGCAACTTTAAGTGGCTCCTTATAAGCCTGAGCTTTGTTGGTCTCCTGAGGGAGGTTAGGGCCCACTCTGTCCAGCCTGAACCTGTCAGGGAGATCTTTGGTGGCCCCTGAGGGCTTCTGGTGATTTCCACTGAAGGTTTGGCTCGAGGTTCTGCTTTGCGCAGGTGGAGCACGATCATCAGCCGTGTGCACCTCCTCCAGTAGCTCGTGTAGCCACATGCGGCGCGTGAACTCATGTATGGTGCGGCCCTTATCGTGCATCAGCTGGGCGTGGCCTACTGACCTCTTCCTTACAGCAAAAAAAAAGGTGCCAAAGTTAGATTAAATTGCATCAACAACAAAGGTGGTAAAAAAAAGCCACATGATGGACTATTAGAAATCTGTTTCAGTCTCTGATATCTCTTAGATTATTGCTGAATATTAATCCCAGAGGAATATATAATTTCCTCTGGGATTAATAAAGTGTTCTGATTCTTAATCAATCCTTGACCTTTTTTGTTTTAACATGGAACTTTATTTGACATCTCAGTGTTAAGTTAGTGTACTTGATAGTTTTAGAAGTGGTTGGCTATTAAAAAGTTAAGGTCAGGCTTTATGAAACCTCAATACAGTAGGTGGCAGCATAAACAAGTCTGAGAGCTGTCACTAATCTGAGTTTGATATAGACCTAAAACAGAGAAAATCTCCCCGTGCCTTACTTTAAAATCAGATAATCTGTAGAAATTCTCAAATGTTTTTTTATTTAAAAAAATATTTGCTCAGCTTTTAGAGATCTTGCATAGAATTTATTTATTCGTTTTTTAAAGTTATCATAAAGGTAACTCACGTTCTGCTACTAAGTGCATCAACTGGTCTCCCATCGAGAGTCACCGGAGAGCACAGCAAGAACACAGCCAGACTCCACTGATGAAGCACAACTATAGAGCACATCCCTGAGGCAAACATGTAAGCAACACAATCAATATCATCAGTCTCTCTAATGAGTAATGAATTAATCCTAAACTGTGTCTGTTTTTTCAGTAGAGTTCATTTCATCTGAAAAATGACACACACACAGCCTTTAAACAGTCTTCTAAAAATATAATCGTTTAAACTTACTTTTTTCCAGTGAAAATCCCCCCAAAACTGTAAGCTCTTAAGTGTTGATGTTCTTGCAAAAATGATTTCACAAAAAGAAGTGTGAAAATTAATGTGCCAAACACAATTTGGCCCATTCAGAGCTTGTGAGCAGATCCATTGGTGTAAATGCAGCCTAGGGAAATCCCCTGCAAGTCGGCTCCATTAATTTGCCTCCCAACAGTGTGTGTTAAGCTATTTATTTCTTCCCAGTGTCCAAATAAAAGTGGGATAAAGATAGAAAGAAGAGAAGCCCATCAGCTGCAGAGCCACAACTCTGCTCAGTCCTGCAGTAATCTCATGTGAAGTCGCACTGAAGCATCATCTGCGGTGGTCAGAGCTGCTGAGCTGAGAGCTCTGTGTGTGAGCCTGTGTGAGAACAGGCACTGAGAGAAAGTCAAACTCCTCTTTGGGTGAAGATGCATGCACTACCTCAGCCCCTACCCATTATGTCCAGTGCTAACACCCTGCCCAACCTCCCAACCCTCACCTCACTCTCGCTCCCCAACCCTTCACTCACACCTGCTGTGACATGAATGTGGCACCGATGCAAAGTCCAGTCACACAACAAACAGCGTATTGAGAAAAAAAACTAATGAATAAACATATATTTAGATGAATTTATATGGAATCGCACCATACTTTCAAAATATAGTCTACTGAGAATTTCTTCATTGGGTGCTCAGAAATGACAGGTGTGCATCACTGTAGGTAATCACGAGTTACCAAGCAGAAAGTGAATGGTATAAGGGGAGGGGCAGGGTTACTCCAAAGTAAACAGCCAGGCCTAACCACTTTCCCAGGGGAGAATGACCATAACCTCAGAGAAACCCAACCCACAGCCTCTCACTGCAGACCATTCAGTTCACCTCCACTCTGCCTCTGCAAACCAGCTCACCACCGAATGGTTACAGTGGGTTCTGAGGTATCTTTCATATTCAGCTAATAATGAGACTACTGAGGGTTGCATTAAGGCAGCTGTATACAACCTGAGGTTCACTATGCATATTCAGGTGCTGAACTGAGTCTTGAGTGCCTAGTGATTTAATAAATGCACTTGTTAAAGCTTGGCACTTTCACGTAAGAGGTGCCTCTGTGACTTAAAGTGCATGTATTTTTAGTCTCACATTGACAGACAGTGCATCATGTCCCGAGTATGGAAGTGCATGCTGCAAGAAGGAATGTCTTTTTGTAATATACTGTATTGCTTTATATTTGAACATTTGTTTTTCCTGAAAAGCCTGATGTACACAATCAGACACTTGTAGTGCTGCTGTGAGCAATTAATTGCACAGAAATGACAGCTGTAGAAAAAATAATAAAAATTAAAACTCATATATGCAATTTGATATTCAATTTATTTTCTTAAAGTTTCAATAACATTAGAGTTTCAAAATAATTAGAATTTCTAGCAATTATTTCATGGGTCAGGTTTTACAGTGTTAATTTCAATTATTATAAATACTGAAATAGCTAACGTCTATGATAGTTCCACACTACAACTCCTGTCACCATTTAAAAAGCTGGGCTAAAAAATAAGTGAAAATTACATTAATTCATAATTTATTAGCCTCAGTATGCAAACAAAGGAGTTTTTGGAATAGTTCCTTAATTCGATGCTTTGTAAAATTGCACATCTCACAAAACAGATGTGTTTATGTTTTATCAAACATGCTAACGGCTCCATGCTAAAGTGCTAAATGCAGCACTGCTATTTATATTAAGCTAAATAAAACTCTGCTGTTTTTACAAGCTTTATCACTTTTTTTTATCATGCATGCTTGGTTGGTATCTGTGACAGCAGGCTAATGTTTCTCTGTGTTTACTACAAAGCACATCACTGGATGCTAGCAATAGAGTTAACATAGCATGGAGGAAGCTAAGAGCCAAGGGTCCACCAGTTTAAAGTTCACACTGCTACACCAACAACTTTTGTTTGTTTGCAAATTTTTGACTTATCTGGTGTAAGTTTGCTTGGCTCACTAGTTTAGATGATGCTTTCCCTGTGGGATTCTTTTGTCCATGCTTACATTTGTAATGTTTTGTCAGGAAGATTTTATTGCACATGTGATCATGTTTTGTTGTCACCTCAGTTAATATATTGCTTCTTTCTTACGTGCTCAACTCCACAAGATGAGGTGCACTCACAGTAAAAGCGGGTAAGTGAGAAACTAGCATGACCATAAATGACTGCAGTATCAAGTAAAGACTCTCACACTAAGCTGAAATCAGACTAATGGAAAATAAATATTAATAAAAGTAGTTAAAGAGGAAATCCATATTTTCATTTTTCATTGTCATGACCTAATTTTTGTCTTCTGCTTGC
>VOQK01001479.1:39336-51229 GCA_015052645.1 Benitochromis conjunctus
TTTTGCAGTTCCCTTTAATCACAGTCAACGTCCTTTATTATTTTATAACTATCTCAAAGCTCCTCTTTAACTCTGAATGCTGTTTGTACTTTAAGAGGAATTAAAACGTTTAAGTAAAAATAAAAGCAGTAGAATTTCTTTTTAACATCTGTAGTGTTGTATAAGCTTGTTTGAGATAGATATGTGGCAATATTCAGCTGCAAGGAATGAAGTTTTAAGTTTTAATGTGTGTTTGATAATGGTCCCTTTATTATGCAGTCAGGACTTTGATCGTTTGGCCATTTGTTCACATGAGAACTTCAGGTTTGTTATCCTGGAAAACCTCACTTGAAGAATGACTTTTGCAGAGTTACTTTCCCCTCTTAATGGTTTTTTAACGGCGAGTTTTTGTATGGACCATTTCAGTTAGTTCATTTGAGGCATGCTTCATAATGTCGTATTGTGGGAAGTTGGAAGAGTTTTCTGCAGATCATTCACACCTACCAATCATAACTGTCATCCAAGGAATGCTCTTTATTCCTTTTTACCTTCAGCTATTTTCATCAGCTCTTCTACAGGGGCCCATTTTTATTCACAAGTACTCCTGAGACAAAATGTTAAATTGATCCACTCTGTTTTCTTTTCGTTTGGTGGTTTATTGATGCTTAAATCGTCACTTATTTAAGAACAGGTTTTGAATATCAAGCACATACTTTAGTGAATGAAATGAAATCTGTAGTAAGTCTAAGGAGTTTTCTTTTTTTTTAACAAACTCACTTAAAATGTAGGAACTTTTAAAAATGCATAACCTTCTAAGAAGTGTAACTGTCATGTTTATAAGTCCTGGGGCTGTGGCACATTTAATGCATTGTTTTCGTAATGTATGATCATAATATTTTGATAATACAAGCATCAAATTGACCAAATACTCAGCTACAATATATCTAACAAAACTTGTGTTTTCAGTTTTTGCCTAAAGTATAATTTTGATTTACTTTCTTTGTAGTTATAAGTATTTAGAATGTATAAAGCCATTATTGTTCATTTTGGGGGATTATTTTAGCTTCTAGAATGCTGGGAAAAAGTCGGGACACTGTAATAAATGTAAATAAAAACAGAATCCAATGACTTTCTAATCTCACAATCCCATATTTAGTCAAATGTTTAAACTGAGAGGGAAAACATGTTGAAAAATAAGGTCATTTTGGATTTGATGGCAGCCCCATGTCTCAGAAAAGTTGGGTTGGAATCAACAAAAGGCTTGAAAATAAGTTGCACTACAAAAAAAACAGCGGGGGAACAGTTTGCAGCTAATTAGAATAACTTAGAACAGGTCAGTAACATGAGTATGAAAAGTATTAAAAGTGCATGTTAGTTTCTCTGAAGTAAAGATGGTTCAGAGGTTCATCAGTCTCAAAAAACTGGATCTACAAATAATGTTCCTCTACAATTGTAAAGACTTTGAATATCTAATTATTTACAGCACATAATATCATAAAATGATACTAAGAATCTAAAAAAATCTCTGTGTGGAAAGGACAAGGTGGAAAATCAGGCATGACTCTGTCATGGAAATCATCAGTGTGGCCTCAGGAACACTTCCAGTTCACCGTGACAACGTTCACAAAAAGGCAGAATGAAGCTCCATCGTGCAAAAAAGAAGCACGTGTGGACAAAATCCAAGTTTTAGAACATGAGAGGTGAAAACTGAAGCATGGGAGTGCCAACCAGGTGACATCTTTTCAGGCAGTCTTTTTTCAGTGTTTCACTTCGTAGACGGTCCCTGTACACTCATTTCACAGACAGCGCCACATGGGCACCAGGAGAAAAGAGAACAATATAGAATTTTTACGACTCATACTGATATTTGGTGATTTTAAAAAATCAGCAGATGTTTTTTTCCTTCAGACAGAGAAAACATAAACAGATTTCCATAATATTTGCTATTACTAAGATCACATGGCAATGCTGTTTTTTTCGTCACAAGTCTTCTCATGTACTGGCCAGCTCTGGTCTGATGAGCAGGTTGTTGTGTTTGTGGAGTTTCAAACAGGTGGTGCCAACAGGGAAAATGCAGACTGCCCCCTGATGGAAAAATGATGGAACATCAACGCTCACAACGTCTCTTCTTTACTTTTTAAATTTTGTATTAATTGGTCATTATAAATGTCAATACTGATATATCAGGAAATAGCCAATATCGGGATCTTAAAGTTGTTCTTGTATACCAGATTGGAGAATGACTTGTTTTATTTTAAACAGGCTTGTGGTTTGTTGCCTGCCTTAATGATATGATTTGAAAGTGGTGTTATTGATCTTTGAATAGCATTTTGTATCAGTTCCTTGATTCCATCAAATATTATATTTTTATTCCAACTTACCTAAAAAGACATTTTTTGATCAAGGTCAAGGTCTCTAACTATTGTGCAACAACATGATCAGCTTGCTGATGTTCCAGTCTGACTGTAATAGAGTTCAGGGTTTCTCTTTGGAGGAAAGATCTGGGATAGTCATAGTTTTTGGCTTTGCAGAATTCACCCATAGTTTTCAATTCAGGATTTGTTGCCATCCTCAAGATATGCAGGAGGTTAGGTTAATTGCTGAACCTAATTTGACTATAGGTGTGATTGGATGGATGGATGGATGGATGGATGGATGGATGGATGTTTACTGTAATTTCTTTGTGTCAGTTGCTGAAAAAACTGGATCCCAACAATACTGTGAATGTAGCTCAGGGTGTTTTTAACAGAGTATTTAACACCTCCATCTCCATTGTATAACATATATCAATTCACAGCTTTTGGGTTTGTTTCCAGCTGCAAATACAGACTTTCACAATGCACAATGGCCTGTTCAGTCAGAATGTCACAGAAGGGTCACTGCTCCACGCTTTAAGAGGCATACATCCTGAACATTACCTAATTCCTGTTCAGGGTTACCCAAACATGGCCTTCTCTGACATGCATTTATTTGATCTGCAAGTAGCTGGAAGATTTGTCTGTTTCTGCTGCCTGATATATAGTAATCCTTCTCAGGTAATGCTTTGGGGCCGATTTCTTATTTACAACTACTTTTTTTTTTAATGTTAACCATAAATGTCAAGCTCCTGGAGACAGTGAGTCGGGGAGGTCCTGCCAGGACAAAAGCATGCTGTCCAGACTCAGTCTACAGCATAGGTGCATTAAATCATTATTTTTCAGACAGGAAATCTGCCATTGGACAGTTTGCCTGTAAAATGTATTTTTAAGATTAAATGATCCCTGCCTGGCATTGCTGAAGTGTTCTTACACTCATCTATTCCATGTAAAACCTTGTCTCTAGTAAAAACTTAAAATGTTGTTCATCTTATGATTAATCCGTGCTTGATCAAGGTTTACTTAAATGTGATTCATAGTGATTCAAAACAGGGGAAAAAACAAGTCCAGACCTCGAGTCTTTGACCTGGCCTTATGCAGAGCCCACCACATTAGCATTTTTCTCTTGGCAGATGTTAAGGGTGAGGTGCAGACTCTCTGCAGTAGCCCTGTGCTTGAGGCTCTAGGGAAGAGGGGGCTTCTTGCTTCTCACTCCTTACTCCCCCACCCCCAAACCACAATATGCTCAATGTCTGATGCCCCCCTCTCATCTGACCTCAGAGGCAGGTCCCAGGGCAGTTGGACGTGGCTTAAAGCCCCACAGGGCCACCACCAGTGACCACCACCATCCTCCTGTCCCTGACCTATCACCCAAAACATTACCATAAACTGCTGCCCAGGTGCCAAGCATCACAGACACAGCCGTGCTTACAGTTATAGGCTCTGCACTGACTCTCTGTGTAAAGATAGTTTTGTCTGGGGGCAGAAAGTGGAGCTGGTGGAGAGGGAGAAGCACCCTGGGTTATAATTGCATTTTACACGCGACGTAAAACCTACTTTGGTGTTTTTACGTTTCGTGGCTTGGGGCATTGCCTGTGGAACGCGCCCCTACCCGCTGCATCAACTACTGTGCAATATTTGAGGCTGATGAAAAATGTGCCCGCCAGTGTGTGAACCATTTTATAACATGCCACAAGCCAGCGTGTGCCACGTCCTTTACTCACTTGACAAATCAAGCTGTTTTGCATTGCCCCAGCCCCTGTGAAAATTGAAGAATCAATAGAGGTCTGAGGGAGAAGACCACACACACATGGTGTTACGGTAATGACGGGCTGAGTCTGTTTGTTTGCACAAGCGAAGAGCAGGCTCAAATCATTAATGAGTGCTTTGCGTCCAGCGTGTAACCACAGCTAAGCCAGTGGGTCAACAAGGTAGGCCAGACTAACCACTTTGTGTGTGTCGTGCGCGCATGCATGCATGCGTGCGTGCGTGCGTGTGTGTGTGCATGTGCGTGCGTGTGTGCGTGCGTGTGTGCGTGTGTGTGTGTGTGTGTGTGTTTGAGACAGCGCGAGAGACACAAAGATCTGTACATTTCTGCATGTCTTTGAAAATAAAAAATAAAGTAATGAAATCATTTATTATTAAAATGTGTCTTTTTCTTGATGCGTTTGTTGCTCTTTCACTATCTAGAAAGACTCACTATAACATTTCTATATTTAACACCATGCCATATTTACTTGCGCTGTGACACACAAATGCTGTTTTGTTATCCCAGTGAGTAATATTTCTGAGGCATTTTGGTGTGAATATTTAAACACGTCAAAAAAAAGCTTCACTTGAAATTTCCAAATCGTTACAATGCAGTGTTAGCCAAGTGCACTTCAGCGACTCAAAGCTGATGCATTTACTGTAAATGAGCTTGTCTCTGTTGGTTTCCTGGCCAATTACTGTACAGTGAACTTAGGTCCTGTATTTATTTATCCATAGGTTATTTTAAATGGACTGCACTCAATGCAGAGGCCTTGTTGAACGGTCTTGTCCTCCCAGCCTGCCCTGGGACATGCTAGCAGTGCTTGGCAGACAGACACGGATGCTGAAGGCAGCCTCTGGACAGCTTTATCCTGAGTCGAGCGAGGCCACCCGCTTCGTTCTCACCAGGGCACAGTGACTGGCACGGCACTCCCAGGCTTCAGTTTTCACCTCTCAATTTTCTGCTTCTCCAAGAGAACTAGAGAACACTGAACACTGTTTAAAGCTCAGAATCCACGAGAGGATATCAGCATTACAAGAAAATAGGAAAGTTCAAACTTGGCATAATACATTAGTGAGCAAATTATGCTTTAAAAACTTTCCAATAAGATGATTATTAAGTGGATTAAATACATACATAATGGCTAAGTTACATTTCTCAAGAAGTGTTGTCCAAAATCAAATGGGTTTATGCTGGACCTAAATGGCCACGAGGGAAGTTATACATAGAAAGGGAGGAGACAGATGTTTTTCAGATGGTCTTTCTGTGCAGCAAAAAGGTGCTGGAAAGATTTCTAAGAGATATTCCTCCACATTTACATGATGGCATCATATTGTGATGTTGTGATGAGTCAATGGCATCACACCATTGTCACAAATTTGTTGGTTGCACATCCATGATGTGAGTTTCCTCTTCCACCACATTCCAAAGGTGTGCTATTGGGTAAAGATCTGGTGACTGTGGAGGTTCATTTAAGTATTGTGCACTTATTGTCATGTTGCTGTCATGCTGTCACTCCTACCCAGTGTGGTCTTTTGCTCCTGTAGCCCATCTGCTTCAAGGTTATGTTAGTAGAGATGCTCTTCTGCATATTTTGGTTGTAATGAAGGGTTATTTGATTTACTGTTGCCTTCCTCTGCCATTCTCTGTAAAACTTAGAGAGTCACATTTGTGGTAACAAGGACTTGGACGCTTAACAAAGTGACCAGTCAGTGTATACTGTAATCAATTGCAATCAATAAGAAAAAGAATTGTTGCTGCAGTCCTATCTAAGATACATTTTAAGCAAATCATTCACTGTTACGCCTTACTCAACAAGGCAATCAAAAGGAAATGCAATTCAAATAATATTAAAATAAAGGGTGCACGGCAAACACATTTCAAAAAAGCTAATTCATTGTCAAACTCACTATTGCTATATAGAAAATGGATGAAAAACAAGGAATTTAATGGCAGTTTCAGTATTAGGCTTTCAGCAGAGTTCTCTAAGAGTATCTATTATTTCTGATTTATTCAACTATGGGATTTGTTGTTTTATTGAACACGCTTTCAAGTTTGTTTATAAACCTAAAGTAGTCAAATGTGGCGAACAGTGACATCATGTCCTTTTACTGACAACCACATCTTTTGTTACTGGGGTTTTAAACTAACACAGACAGACAGACATTTAAAATGACATGAGCTCAGTCATCTAAGTATTGAGACACAATAAATTACAGCAGCAGTAATAAATGACTAAATGAGAGGGGACACTGTTCACGGATACAGTATATGTCTCTGTAGAGCTGTACAGATGAACAGATTCATAGCCTAATAAAAATTAAATGAAGACCAAAGTTAAGCAGGTAAAATAAAGCTAGAGTGGTTTTGATGTTACATAATAAAGTTTACATATGAAATGAAAACTCTGTATACATTTGTAAAATCATCAGTATTTCTGCCCATTTAGCTATTGTATTAAATGTGATTGTCTTGAGAGCAATTTGGCGTGATAGTACTTTAACATAAACCACAATATCGCATTTATAAACCGGTCCTTTAAAGTAGCTATTTACAGTCTCTTTAAATCTTTATGAGGCATGTGTTTAGAAGGGTTGTGGCATTTCGTTGGCCTTCGGTTGATGAAGCATGTTCAGTATTTTTCATACAGAGAAAAATATCTCCACCCTGTTAGCAAAAGCTCAAAAATAAGTTTTCCTTTCATAAATTGAAAACACGTGTTCGGCCTTGATGATGTAAATGTTCAAAAGTGTTAATTTACTAATGAGCAGTGAGTCCATTAGACATTCGATTACATACTCTGGGCAGGAGGTAAATCAACACTGCGTCTAATTCAAACATGAGCTCTGGCCAGGCAGCTTGTTTTCTGTCCGACTGTGGTTTTCCAACAGTCAAAATCCATGAAGCGGATTTGCTCACAACAGCCAAAATATTTCTCCAATCTGCATCCCCTTGTAAAGCAAAGGAAGGAAGGCAGCGCTCACAACTGTTTGTTTTGCGCTACCCACGGTCTCACAACCTTGTAACATAAGGCCGGGCTTTCATTGCCTCTCGGCTGCATGAGCAAAAGGGAATTAGCTTTTAAAAGTTTGTTTTGTGAGAATTTTAAATAAAGAAACACTGATTTAGACCCAGATCCCCTTTCTCTCAGATGGGGTATGGCTTGTGTGGGTGGCTTTGGAAATACTGAGGCAAGCTGAACATGTTTATGTTACACTGTCCCCAAGGAGAGTCGAGCTTTGTGGTGTAGATGGATTACGGGGGAAAAGAGCTGTTGTAGACGCTTAAAGTTCAGTGTTAATGGTGGGAGTGAAGTGGCTGTGTAGGTGCGATGTGTTCATTTCACAGGTTGCTGGCATTTCTGTACACGTCAGTGAAGGAAAAGGGGGGGATTCCCACGCCTGCCCAAAAGGGTGTTTCAAGGTACAGATTTTAAAGCTGCACACAGTGGGTCCCATGTGTAAAGGAACGCCTATAATGAGCCCACTGGGAAATATAACCTGAGTATTTTTCCACTTTTTAGCTCATTGTTTTGGTTTTGACACTAAATTCAGTCTCGCCACTCCACTTTGCACAAAACCTACTTAACCTCACCAGCATTAAACAGCAGACAAAGTTAGCAAGCTAGCCAGTGAGCATAGCAGAACAGCAGAATATTTACAGTATTAGGTCTAACCCTAAGCCAAGCTGACTATCTTCCTGTTTCAGCACTAAGATAAGGTTAGCTATGTTCGAATTTACCACCACAGTGATTTCATTTCTTTCTTGGCAAATGAATAAATAAGCATGTTTGGTTATGGTTAATCCCATGCTTTTGCTTTAAAATATCTGACAATATTTACACCTAGCATCCACAATATGTTCCAGTGGGTTTTTTGACTGCAATTTTAATTTGAAATTCTGGCAGTGTGTTTTACTATGTACAGGCAAAGACATTATAAAAGAACTGATTTTCAGAAATGATGATGCTGGCATCAGTGTCCCTTCCAAGTTGGTATTGGTTTTGAGGACACCTCACCTGACACTCACTGGCTAATGATGTGATTGACAAGACGTATAGTAATGACTATAATTTAATGTAATATTGAGAGACTGCGTACATGAAGTCTTCAGGAAAGTGTTTAGTGAGATAACAAAGCGGGACAGTGTTTTCCATTAGTACAAACTCAGCTTGACTCGACTCAACTCGGTTTCGGATGTTTTCCATTAAAAATGAGTATCACTTATCGTGTGTGGGGCCGTTATACCGATGTGGCCGAACGTCCCGTGACATCATTTGTATGCGACACAAACACTACAACAATGGAGGATGTCGAGGCAATCCGGTCTTTAAGTGATGACGTGATGAACACTGTTTCCAGGCCCAAACTACTCTGCATTTATTAAGGCTGTTGTGGTTTTAACATGTTTTAATGCGTTGTATTTTGTTCTATTTAATCTGAACAAGCCCCTAAAAACAGTCAGTGATCACTGTGGCCTTGGTTTTTAGAATGGAATAAACCTTTATTATCCCACGAATGAGAATTTTGGGTGTCACATGGCTCTTATAGCAAGGGGAATATAAGTATAGAAGAAAGATACAGAGTGGTCCTTTATACATAAGAAACTGAAGTTTGTATATACAGGTAACAATGTACAGAAATATGTATAAAAATTGTACAGAGATATGTACACGAGTGTGTGTGTGGAGGGGGGGTGAATGATTCTGGTGAAATGTACAGTGAACAAACAAGCTGATGAGTAGGATAACCACGTTAAACTGTGTTATAGAGTCTGACAACTGCTGGTAAGAATGACCTGCGGTAGCGCTCCTTCCTACACCTTTATTACCACTATTGATTTGTGTGTTTATATTATGCTAACATAGCTGTGTCGCTAGCAATCACGTCGCACATCTTTATACACCAGCTAGCCAAACTTGAGTAACCCTACAAACGTCACTGCTGTTTACTTTCCTGTCTTCATTTATGTCGGCAGTGATAACAGAACTGTACGTCTTAATTTTTTTCAGAAATCCCTCAGTCAGAACATGATACATTATATTTCAAAGGAAACTAGCAAGCTAACTCCCTGCTAACTTCTAACTCTGTTAAATTTCATAAATTCTGTTTTTATGAATGCCTGGATGTTAAATTTAATTGTTACACCTGGTTGAGCAGCCACGCTGATCATTTTATTACAGATGAAAAAATTTAGACAGTTTTTCAACTCTCAGTGATATCGCAGTATTCGTTTGACTTAAGGACCTGCAGCGGAGTTTGGGCCCAGACACGGCTAATGACGTCAAACTTAAAGACCGGATGGTTGACAGATTTTTTAAAAATGGCAGTTTGGATTTTTGTGAAGAAGCTGCTCTCATGACTAATCAAGTGAGTCACATTTTCGGATTCCTTGGAACCTCGTACGAGGTACAAGGTACTACCACTAATAGAAAACCCTAAAAACTGAGTCTAGTTAAGCCGTGCCAAGTAGGTATCAGCAGGAAAACGGCTAATTAAATAGAATACATGTTTTTTATGCTGTCTTTGTATTGGTTAAAACTGTGCTGATATGCTCATCTGGGTGAAAATATGCAGTATGTGTGTGGATGTATTCTCAGTGTCGCTCGATGTCTAAACAGGCAACTCACAGCGAAAATGTCCATTTAGGGTTTCCGGCATACTACCCTGGCATCTTGTGGCCAAATAATATTTAAATTTAGGTTAAAAGATGGGAAGAAAGTATCACAGTAATACAGTAAAAGATGTCAATGGATTTATTTTAACACCTCCACAGCTGTAGATATCTGTTCCCAATCAGAACTTTTCTTGTAAGAGCACACCGACTCTCCTGTACGGTAATGAACCACAGTCAGTTTGCCTATGCTGTTTGGATGGGAGCGTGTGTGCGTGCGTGTATGTGCGTGTGTGGGCAGGCATGCCTGAGGTTGCTGAGCCTCAGCCTTCCCCTCAACATTAATAAGGACTTCCTTCCTACCAGACAGTCAAACACCTGATCATTTACCAAGGAGGACATGCCCACGCATCCCTCAGAGCTGGCAGCCTTCAGCCTCTAATAAGGATCAGTCTGTGTTCTTAAGCTGCCCATCAATCAAACTGTTCACATGCTGGACATCCATACACAAATCATGTTTTCTCTCTCTGTACTCCACCCCTAATGTGTTAGAGTGTGTTTGTGTGTTAGGTTTAGACTTAGATATCATGGGTGGCGACTATATCCAGAGAGACAGAGCAAGAAATAATCCCACTCATACACAGACCACTTCAAAACTCCACTTGGCTTCTTGTAAAAGTGTTGAGCCAAAATACACTAGGTGAAATGTGCATTTTTATGATGTGCATAACCTCTTATTTCTCCTCCTTAAATATCAAGTTTTGAAATGTTTTTTCCTTAATTGAATTAGAGTGGCTAGTCACAACTGACTCAGAGGCTCAGATGCAGTCAAGAATCACTTGGCTAGGCAGTTTGCTGAACAGAAGATTGTCCTGTTTGCAGGGTTAATGCTTTTAATTACTCTAAAAGTTGAAGTTGAATCTAATTTTCTTTTGATAATAGTTGTGATGTCTGATGTCTTACTACATCGTGGCTGTTATGAATCTGGTTGTGTTGTGTTAGAGTTTCTGGGTTCATATTCTGTCTTGATACCTCCAATAATATTTCAGCAGCGAGTTTGTCCTCGCAGGCTAAGAGGGGAATAAAATATCCTTAATCTCAAATGGAAACCGACTATTCATAGCTCCTATCCCAGGAGTTTATCACAATGCAATTCAGGATAATTTAGTTAATCAAGTGGAGATATCATCTGAATTTCAGGAGCGGGACCACACCTCATCCACGCCCCATCCTGCCTCAAGGTTACATAAGCACCCCCTTCACTAGTGTCAGCTGTTCTCATTTTCCATGAGAACACCCACGTCGCCAGAGCGTTTTCGTAGCACTGGAATTGTACTCACGCGTTCCGCTGAATCGTCATGGATTTCTTGTCGCTCAGCCCGCCGGACCGAGACCTCAGTCCGTTTCCCAGCGGAGCCGAAGTAGCCGAGAGTCCGATAGCCGCCGGCCAGCCCGGCGAGCCTCCCAGCGGCGGGTCCCGCCGCCCGGTCGTCAGGTCCGCCGTTTCCGTTCCCCTGAACTCCTCTCTCCGCTCGATTCGTCTGTACGGCAGCTCCGGTCGCTCTTCACCTCCGCAACCTTACTACCTCCGGACATCGACCAGAGGAAGATCCAACACCAGCACAAGCTCGCGGCTTAGCTCCACCCCGGTCCGCTCCGAAATGCGTCCCCAGCCCCGCGGAGCCTCCCGGAATTCCGTCCCGTCCCGGCGCCAGCCTTCCAGGATCCGTCGCCGTTCCCACGCCCCGGTGAGGTCTCCCGAACACGCCTCGTCGCCCAAGATTTCGGACTGGACCGTAGCCCGCCTCCAACGAGTCCTACAAGAAAGACGCATCCCGTTTCGTCGATCGGACAACAAGGCGAAGCTGTTCGATCTATTCCTTGCTTCTCACGGCTCTCACCTTCATTCAGCAAACGACGATAATGTCTCTCCGGCCATGCACGTCGCCAGCGGCGCTTCCGCTCGCCGAGCCGCCTCGCCCACCGGCCTGCAATCGCTGCGTCCACCCACCTCTTTGCTCGCTCCCTCCTCCGCCGCTCCTCTCATTCTGTGCGGCACCGAGGCAGGGCTGCCAGTTCAGCGGTCTTCGATCCCTCTTCCCCTAAACGCTGCCGCGAACTTCGGCACCGGGTTGCCAGGTTTGCAGCCTCCCATTCCTTCCCTGCTTAATTCCACTACAAACTTCGGCACCGGGTT
>VOQK01001481.1:0-14514 GCA_015052645.1 Benitochromis conjunctus
GTTAGTAAGGAGTTCTGCTGGACCAAATGAAAGTCATTTATCAGACGAGCTGCTTTACTTGTAACGCAGACATAAATGGAAACTTGCACTATCACAAAACACGCACACACACACACACACACACACACACACACACATGTGAGCTCACACAGCTCCGTGGGGACGGTGCCCTGCTTCCACCCTTCGCCCACGCTCCTCCAGGCCGCCGAGGCTCTGGGGGGTTTTTGGTTTTGTGTTTGGTGGCTCGGGGTGTCAGCCAGGGGTCCGGCAGCTCGGCAAACCCCACCACGCCGATTAATCATCTGTCATCTGCAGTTTTTGTTAATATGGATCTTTGTCTCGGTCCTCAAACGATGCTCAGGTCCGGCCTGCTCACCGCCTGCCGCCTTCTTTTCCATTTCACCAAACCAAGAAACCACCAAACTGGCCTTTTCTGCACCTTATGAAGGTTTTTGAAGCCATCATCTGCTGCCCCAGCAACCTTTGTCACCTCTGAGACCTCTTATTGAATTTCAAAACATCTAAATAGGTACACTTAGCATTTGCATGCTTGTTTTTTCACTTTTGTCCCATTTTTACAAAAGAAAGTTTCATCTAATTCCCTGTAAATCCATGAAAATTCATTTTCCTCCATGAAAGGTTCGCTGAGTCCACTCTTTCGCTATGCTACATTATTCTATCCTAAAAATGCCCCTCCACTCACACTTCACCGTTCCCGTCATTTATTTCTGGCTTGACCGGAGCACAGAGCAGATTATTTGCAGGGTTGGACATCCTCTGAAAGCCGTGAATCAGCCCGGTTGAATCTGGATGTTCAGACTTTAAATAAACACCATAAATCATCTGAATTTTCTCCGCTACCTTTAGCGTCGGAGCTGTAGGTGTTTCTCAAACAGTGGATGACTCATTTGTGGAAGGAAACCCTCGTCCTGGTTTAACCCTGCAGTGCTCATCGTGCTGGAAGACGAGGTGATGAAACGACTAAATGAAGGATTGAAGAATTTGAAGGCGAACTCGGTTTTCTGATCGAGTAAATCAACACTTTTGGCCTCATCCTTCATGTTAAACTGGTCAGATTTTAATTTGGGGCTGAAATTCTTGACCGATCCTGCAGATGAGGCCAGGTCTGGACGCTTGAGGCGATGCACCCTCCACCTATCAAATCCACACAAGTGATTGCATATTCATGGGAAATGTATTGACTGCTGAGTGTGGGATAATAGACAGGCACATGAATGACCGCTGAGGATAATTAGCTCTGTAACGCGGCCATGTTTCAGATCATTTTTAGAGCGTTTCTCAAAGCACACTAAGCACAGATGGACTCGTGACCTTTAACGCTCCTCAGTCCAACATTTAAGACAGAATAAAAAGTCATTTTCCAGGAAGTGGAGCTGCTTTGGCAGTTTTCTCCTCTACTGACTGATCGAGGAAGGAAAATTCACACATTTGGTATTTTTTACAGTAAAATTGTGCAAAATTTCACCAAAAAGTTACAAAACAACAAAACTTTGGGTAAAACGAGAACCTTAAATCTGGTTTGAAACGCCACAGTCAGGTGGAGCAGTCTATTACAGAAGCCGTTTTGCAATTCACAAATGAATCTTTTGTAAATATTGTGGCACAAAGTTTTGGAAACTTCTTCAAATGTTAAATTATTTAGTTTAAGATGAAGAAACTGATCAAATTTTCACATCTAAGAGTCAAAGGTTTCAATGATTTTTGCCTTTTTGGTTAAAAAAAAAGCAGTTTAAATTATTTACAAACGATCAAATATTCTCAGAAAGTTACAATATACCACAAAAGTAACATCTGCTCTACATCACAGCACACCGGAGTCATGTTTGCCCTTTACTTGATAAGTGTAAACAGAAACTCCTGTTAAATTTCACCCAGAAATCGCCACGTAGCTCCCCGAAAAGGACAGAAATAAAAATGTCTGCATCATTTTTTTCTCTTAAATGTTCAGTTTTTGAATTTAACAAAGACATTCTCACATAAAAAAAACAGGAAATGCAAAGTTTGATTTCCTTTTTGTTCTTTTGGTTTTGGAAAGAACTGAAAATTTGAATCACTTATCCAAACATTTGCCTCATGGTTATGGCGGTTATCTCTCTCACACACTTTAGAAAGTATAAACTCACTGCTGACCGTTGGCTGTCTGATTATCATTAACATCTATCATTTCCACTGAAACAAGTGGAAATAAATTAAACAGTCGAACTGGAAGCCAGCTCTTTATTTTTACTCAGTCCTGGATTTGTGATATTTTTAGTTTGAGGCACATAAATCAATCAAATTGTCACACAGAAGAAGCAAAAATCACAAACTTCTGTTAATTTGCTTTAAAAGCAGCTGAATTTACTCAACATGTGCCGAATTTTACCGACTTATCTACAGTTTACTATGAAAGTCAACCTCCAGGCCCTGATGCATCACATTTGGTTCCAGCAAACTTCAGGTGTTTAACCGACTGATCGTAGAGCTTATGTCAGACTTCAGGACAGAAACATTAGAAACATTCGATTTCACAGAAAAACACATCACAGCTTCTCAGAAAAGGACAGAGTTTACAGTCTGCTCCTAAAAATCCTAAAGTTTCCCCCACTGGCCGATTTAAACCACATCAGATCATTTTATGTGTTCAAACACAGAAATCCTCTCAGACCAGCTGAGAGATTTTAAAGGTGAGCTTCAGAAACTCAGAACCACCCCCGTGTGACAAAAGATCAAGACTCAGACTCACTTCAGCTCTGTCCGGGTCGACCGCTGGTCCTCCTCCTCGTCCTCCTCCTCGTCCTCCTCCTCGTCCTCCTGAGGTGACCGGAGACCCAGAGAGAGAAAGACAAGAGTCGGATCGACGACAGGAGACACGGAGATGCTTCCTGAGCTGAACGCAGCCCGACGTTTGGACGCTGGATCGAAAAGTTTAGCCGCTCCTCCGGGTTCGTGGCTCGCCCCCGGAAAGGGTCATCGTCACCCGGGGTCTGAGTGGGCTGCCAATGACAAAAAGAGAGAGGGAGCGGGAGAGCGTGGAGGGGGAGAGACAATACGATTGTTTCCACCTCACTCTGCTTCCACCCTCGCAGTTAAAATTGTCATGGTAATGAAGAGGGGTTATTTAATTTTGCAGGACAGCAGATTTAATGGGGAGTGGAGGAAGATGCAGCAGCTCAGGACGTGAGGACGATGGAGGTGGTGAAGGTTTGGCATCTTCATATCACATCATCACAACAAAGAGCACGAGGACAGTCAGGAACCCGAGCAGTGCCTCCTCCTGACGCCCTCACTGTCCGATGGGTTTTAATGCAACAGCTTTGCATGAAGGGGGTAAAAATGGGTGCTTTCTAATTATTCTTCCAGTATTTTTGAGCTCTAATAATTTCATAAATACAGGACGTATCCATGTCAAGGCCAAAGGGCTGAAAACACATTTGAGCTGTTCCATCCACCCGAGTCTAAAGACAACGTGATGGGCTCTGTCGTGCCCTGAATGCACCGCAGCCTCAGCACGCTGGATGGTTGAGCTGTTAAGACAAATAAATCAGCTTCTTGCATAAAAAGAAAGACAAACTTTTTGTTACTTTGGCTTAAAAACAGCTGAAATTATTCAACATTTGCCTGATTTTGTGTTCAGTGACAGCTGAATTAGCACGTTCGTATAAAGATGTGGGACGGGTGGCTGCTCAGAACAAGTTAGAGCACATAAAGAGTCTCCTTGTTACCTCCATCAGACACCACCTTCCTGCTGTGATGCCTTCCAGGTCAAAATAACTTTCCAATATATTCCTGAGTGTAACTCCTGGCCTGGTTTTTACAAATGAATAAAACACATTTATGTGAAGAGGTTTTTTAAAGTCCTAGCAGGCTCTCAGCCTCAGCAGATGATTTCTGGTTCAGCTTGTGATCATTTTCTCGTGGCACAAGAAGTTTTCTAAATGTCAGAGGAACATCCAACGTCCTCATCTGAGGTCACCCACTGAGCCCAAGACCCTCTGTGATGCAAACACTCAGAAAATCTGCACCAGAGTCACAGATGCCCCGATGTTTGGGCATCTGCTGTGGTAACAAAAGCCCGTCCACATGCACAGACATGTTAGCGAGGCTGCTGTGTCACATTATCCACTGTTATTTATGCAGCACGTGGAATTTGCCAAGATTTATTAAATAACTGATCATTATAATGAGTTATGACCAGTGCATGGATGTGGTTTGAGTTTTTAGCTGTGCTTTTATATTTATATACATGTAGATGAAAACACATATATGCTTACACATACACTACTGGTCCAAAGCTTTAACACACCCCAGTTTTCCCAGTTATTTATTGCAATCCAAGTCGTTCAGGTCCAGTGAATAGCTTGAAGTGGTACAAAGGTAAGTGGTGAACTGAAAGAGGTTAAAAAAAAAAGTAAGTTTAACCAAAACTGAAAAATCATGTACATTTCAGAACGATACACAAAGGCCTTTTTCAGGGACACAACATGGGTTAACAGTTTAAAGCTGTGGAGGTTGATCTGGATTACTTACAGCCCCCCCTCTGTCTGCATTAAAGCAGTGCTGGAACACACTGTGGTACCAAACCCTCGTAAACATCAGCTGAACAGTATTGTACTGCAGTGTGTTACTGCAAAACTGATGAGAAAAAGGCGATTAACAATGGAAGACAGACAGACCATCATAACACTTAAACATGCAGGTCTTTGCAAAGAAAGTCAAGGAGTCAGTGAGTACAGAGTTAGTAGAAGCCTCTAGTTCTATTAACAATAAATATTCCACTAAAACATGATTTTATAGTCAAATGAAATTCCCCTTTATGTTGTGCCTATCCATAACCATAACAATTCAAATCAAGATTATTACCAAATATAAACAAAATGTGAGTAAAGTAAGAGAAACTTACAGACCTCTGTCTTTTACATTAGCTCATGTTAGCTAATATGCTAATTAGTCAACATTAGCTAATGTGCTAATTATCTATTGTTAGCTAATGTGCCTTGGATGATTTTTGGCTGGTTTGGGGAAATGTTTCTTTGAATGTCCTGATCTTTGTTTAATATATTAAATATAGATTATAAGTTTCTTTTTTATCGCACTGCTTGCTTTTCTTACAGCTGAACTACCCGGTGCTGCTTCTGCACTCAGGGTTTGTTAGAAAAACAGATTTTTAGGACGTACACTGACCCTCTGCTGACTTTATGGAGACGGTCATGTTGGTTTACAGAAAATGTCGTCAAATGTTGATATTAAAAAGTTTTCCACAGAAAAATGCACAGTGTTTAACGGGTTAAAAAATTATGGCGACATTGCAAAAGATTTTTGTGTATACTCAACTAACGAGCAGTGACGCTTAACTAACAAAATATTTGAAGTGAAAAGTCATTTTCTCCCAAATAAAAATATGCATTTGTTGTATGTTTTTAATTTATTAGAACTAAGTTTGTTCAAATGTAGTAATTGAAATATCTTCACCTCAAATACATGAGCAGAAATATTAAAATTAAGAAATGCATGACTGAACTTCTTACCTGAGTTATTGTAACACACTAGCCTTTGCAGCTGGCTGCTTTTACAGTGCAGACACAGAGTACCATTGGCACATTCTCTCTGAAACTTTTATCATGTGCAGAGTTACTGCTTCTAAAATCCTGCAGTACAGGAAATGTGTAAGACTGATTCAAACTTCTGCTCATTTTGGTTTCGATGGGTTTTGTTGTGGAGTTTCGATCCTGGTTCAGGTCTCGCTGTTTTAGGTTATTGGTGGACTTTCCTGTCTGGATGATGATCAGTGTCTCCAGTTTGTGCCTCCCTCTCTTTGTCGTTTCTGTGTTAGTCTGAGTTTTCATGCTTGTGTTTGGTCTCTTTTGATTGTTTCCTGTTTTGCTTTGAAGGTCAGTTTTCTTTTGTGTCCTGCATGAGTTTGGCTTCCTTTCTCCGACTTGGCCTGATGGTTCTCGCCTGCTGTTCGTTGCTTCCTCCTCTGTACTGTCATTGTAGATCTAGTCCAAAAGCAGGGATAAAGCTGGCTCTTTAGGTCAGACAGTTTCTACCAAATTTAAAGCGTGTTTGACACATAGAGATGTTTAAGTCGTGCTGTGTGTGGCAGGCTGAGAACAGAGAAGCATGAGGAGGTAGGCAGACTCATAGTCATGACAGTCGTCCATGCTTAGAGGGCTCAATAAAGGATCTCTAAAGTAGCAGGACTGTGACTATTACTCAAAATAAACGAGTCTCTAGATGCACTCTGCAGCTGCTGAAGTCAAAAATGAAGCGAGAGGTGCTGCAGAGTCGGACCGGAGCAGCAACGAGGACCTCCAACAGCGCTGTGAGATAGATGTACTGTAAGATATCAGACAAAGGGAAGCTGTGTGTGTCTGTGTGCGCAATGAAGAGGTTTCCAGAGCAAAAAGGGCAACCCCCTCACTGTCCTCAGGAGGCCGAGTGGGCGGACGGTCCTCAGCAGATGGATTGCTGCTCGCCTGCCATCACTTCATGAACCTGGAACGGAGGAGGAGCTTAAAGTCATCAGTGACTTCATGTTTTTGGATTATTTCTTCTCTATATTTCTCTTTTCTACGCTTTCAAGTCTAATTTAAACCCATTTGTGTGTGTTATTATATGTTATGAAGCACTTATTATGATCTTTAGGCACATTTGGTTCCTCCTTATTTACATGAAAATGTTAATTTAGGCACTAAATTCACCAAATGTTTGAATGATGCAACCAACCCTTACCAGTAGAAAGACAGAAGGAAACATTAAAGATGAAGAGAAATGACAAAAAGCCCTCAAAGAGTCATAAAATCACCTGAAATTGGCAAAACAGTCAAAAAATAATGCACAGTACCCACAAAAGACACAAATTAAACACATGAATAATAATAATAAGTTAAAGGATCATTTTGTTTGGCAAAGTGATTTAAGATGTCTTAAGCCTTTTATTTAGGTTAAAATCCATAATGCTACTTAAATAATCAAACACAGACATCAAAATATAAAATGAAACGATCGAGTCATTCACGCCGTCACTTTTCCTCCCACAGTCCAAAGACGTGATGTTAGGTTAAATAAACACATAGAGAGCCACACTTTTGCACAATAAACACACAATATCCACAAACAAGCAAACCTTAAAATGACCGCAAAGACTGTGAGTGAAGAAGAAACAGTGCATTATGGGAAGCCCCCAGCAACATTGGGTCACTTGATCCAGGGTTAACCATATGAAACTCAACCTTTTTCTATTAATTAAAAGAAACCCGAATAAAGTATAAATAATTAGACTTCATGTAAAAGTCTAATTATTTATTTGGGAACATACAAATAAGTTATAATCTCTAATAATTGATCATAATTATAAATAAAAGTCATGTTTGTTTTCCTTGTATTAAATATTTCTCAGAACAATGTCGCCACCTGCTGGATTTGTTATTTATATCACATCTGCTCCCGTGATGCTCTGCGACGGCAGTGTCACATGATCGTGGTGACCAATGACGGTCACGTAGTAACCGTTACTCTCCTGCTATTGGCCGATGAAAATTTAAAAGTACAGTTTGAAAAGTGTTCTGTCGGAGGTTTTAGTGCGCCAGAGAGGCAGTAGGAAAACGGCTTGTGCTGTCAGATCAGCCTGTTATACGATTTATTAAGTTATCGAAGACTTTGGATTTATTATCGGATAACCCGCAGAGGGGAGGAAGTGACGCGCAGACCGATATTTGGTGAGTTTTTAGGAGTTCTCGTTAGCTAACATTATGATGCTAATTCTCGCTTTTCTTTCGTCTCGTGACATTTAACGCGGACAAACCGGTCCGGCTCCCTGCCGTTTATTTCTGTATTGATGACTGCGCTGCTTCATTAATGTGCCAGTTTAATCTGAAGTGCGTGGTATAACTGTGTCCGGCCAGGCGGAGCAGCTCGGAGCTTTGCAGCCATGTCCTCAAACGTCCAATGCGGGGGGAAACGGGAGGAGAAGGGCAGGAACATCCAGGTGGTGGTCAGATGCAGGTAAGGAGTGCAAACAGATTTTCGGCTGTTTGCTGCTGTCGGTCACAAACTCACTCCACATGTCGTAAATATGCCCCAAACCGCAGAAACATGACCAAATCTGCCTCAAAGCTGTATGTTCACTGGTTCAGCTGCCCTCAGGGGGTCTATTTACCTGGAAGAGACCTTAAAAAGGCTCAACAACTTGCAGACGTCTCAGAAGAGACTTCACTGACATTTTACAGTCTCAGAAACTAAATGACACTAGCCTGAGCGTTTCTTACAGCCTTAAAGTTACTCTTTGACCCTCTGACGGAATCGGTATTTATTACATTTGAAAATCCCGTGTGGCGCCTAATTTATCAATAAAATTTTATTATTTCAGTTTTACTTTCTTCTGTATGTTTAAGGCTGTGTTAAAATGCTAGTCAATCTGGAAATGACCACAGAAATGATGCAAAAATACCTTCACAACCACAAAGAAATGCAAAATGATTATAAAAATATCCTGATGCGTGCTCAGTCATCCAGGTCAGTAAATCCCAAAGAGCTGATGGTGTTCATCTGAACGTTTTCAGTGGGAGAAAACGCTGCGTCCATCACTGGATGGAAACGGGACGTCCAATGATAACCTCATACCAACCTAACATGTTTGAGTTTCTCACTGTCCAGGTGCTCATATATTAATTTATTCATCATTTCCCTAGAAGAGACTGTAAAGTGTGTGTTTTACCGCTTGGTAATTGATCATTTTAACAAGGCATGAATCTCCATGACTGAGTGAAAGCCTGGTCTTTTCAATTTAATTGTACTTCAACCCGTATTAACGCTCATATAATGCTGTTTAATGTTTAAAACCCAAGGTGAAAAAATCCAGTATAAAACCAGCGTTTTCTTTTCTGAGGTCTCGTCGCTCACTTTTGACAGAATAAAGGTGTAATAAGCTTTTAAAAACCCAGCAGGTGGACCTCAGACCTGCCCCTGATCATCTAGCACTAACATTGGACTAAATCGATTTGGGGGTGATGTTTTGGATGCTGTTCACTATTTTCTAGCTGTCTAAGTTTTATTGGCTGCTAATTGAAAGTTTCAGATTTGTGTGACGCTCTGTGTCGTTGGACACAAACACTGGTTTGTAATCCCGATCTGATTATTAGAGCCGTCTTCCACGTGTTTCCATTTAACTATTATTAGTGTGAAAATAATCCCATCAGCCCCTCTGTTGGCCCTGGACACTCAGTTTCACATAATTTTTTTTTTATTTATTTATTTATTTTTTGTACCGTTAGCTCTTGATGATGTCACAGAGTACAGAAGCCCCACCCACCAAGTTGAGGGGCAGCCACTCAGAAGAAAGTTGGCGTCAAAAAGGGCGAAGGGAGCGGAAATGGCTCGGGTAGATGATAAACTGATGGGTTCAGATAAAGGCGCTTTAAAGAAGCTTCCGTGTTTGTAGCGCCTGCTTTTCTCTCACGTGTGAACATGAACTGATTATCTCTGGATTTGTGGTTAGCGGCGTACCAGCTCTAAAACCGAGTGAGATAAACGTCCGCAGCATCGTATCGCGGTTTCATCTTCTCGTGCCCGTGCAGGCGAGTCTGTGGCGGAGGCTCAGAACACGTCACAGGAACTCGAACTTTAGGTCAGAAATATTGAATTTAACGTCTTTCAGTGCGTCAGTGTTTGAAACTGTTATTTCCCTAGAAGAGTCTAAAATGATATTTAGATGCATCTTAAAGATGTTTTCAGGCCTGCAGCAGCTGACCCTAATCTAATTTAAATCCCATATTTGTAGCTAAATCGGTTAATTCATCTGTCCACCGTCTGGTTCACGGTTAATGATAAGCCCACAATATTATCTGGATTTTCTTTTCTGAGACCTCAGAGGACGAGCGTCATTGATCTGTGTGTGCTTCAGTAAAAATAACACAGAAGTTATTTTAGTTATCTGAACCTAAACCCGTATTTATGTGTAAAAGTCTTCATATTTAGATCAGAGTACGTGCACAAACCCTGTGTATGTATTCTAATTATAATAAGGAGTCAATCTTTATTAATGGGACCGACAGAAAGAAGCAGAAAACTCAAACTGTGATTTTAATCTGAGCCAAAGTCAAAAGCAGCAACTTTGTGTCCAAAAAGCCATGATGTGCACTGGTGCTGATGTTAAAGCTTTCATCATTACGTCTGAATCTTTCTTCCATTAAAGAGCGGTTTGACCTGCAGAGGTCTCAGACGCCGAGTCTTTGTCACCGAGGTTTTCCTCTGCCCTGTTTGCAGACCTTTCAACACGATGGAGCGGAAATCGTCCTACGGCGTCGTCGACTGCGATCAAAACCGGAAAGAGGTGATGGTGAGGACGGGAGGCATGAACGACAAGGCGTCACGGAAGACCTACACGTTCGACATGGTGAGCAGGCGCTTCTTTGCTCTATTCGAACGTACTAAGTCTTAAATAGCAGACTGTGATGTTTGACTGTATGACTGTTATGTGTCTGCTGATGGCTGGTTAACTGGGGAAATGAACAGCTTCCTGTAGCACGAGGTTTTATTTGTCGTGACCGGAGCGTTTCTCTGCCTCAGGTGTTCGGTCCGTCGGCGAAGCAGATCGACGTGTACCGGAGCGTCGTCTGTCCCATCCTGGACGAGGTCATCATGGGATACAACTGCACCGTGTTTGCGTGAGTGCTCCGCAGATACGCGAGCGTCAGCGTCCTGGACAAACTTGTTTGTAATCTCTTTTATCTTTTTTTATTTTTTGTGTTGATGGCGTGAAATGAAAACAGCTACGGTCAGACGGGAACGGGAAAGACGTTCACCATGGAGGGAGAGAGGAGCCCGGACGAGCAGTTCACCTGGGAGGAGGTGAGCTGGGCTTTCTTTTCAATGGACTTCTGCTCGCTGGTTTGCTGTATGACCCTGCATATGTGTACAATTCAGCCCAACCACCGAATGTGAATGAACTGATCCTGCAGCAGCGTATAAAGAAAGGCCCGTTCTGAAACCTCTTCATTATCTAACTTTTATTCATTGTTTGAAGCCAGAAATAAAACTGTGAATACTTTCATAGACCCGCGCTGAACATGTGAACAAATTGAGCTTTTTCGGGTTTTAAAATTGAGGATTTTGTGATCAAAGTGCGACTGCATCCATCCTGACTGTGCATGAATCGGCTGTTAAATAATTCCTCGTGTCTGTTTTTCTGCACGCGCTTTAATAAAGCTGGTTGGATGTTGGACGTCTTGTGTTCAGATCATCAGCAGCTGCTCACACCTGCTGCACATTTTAGCCTCGGGCGGTGCCGGAGCAGCTTTCCTCCTTCGTCTATCGCTGGGCCTCCGTGCAGCCCTTCAGTTCATCCTCTGCCTTAAATGAGCTGCTTTAACTCTCGTCTCTTTAAAAGCCCTCGTTGGTCTTATTGACCAGTTTCTGGAAGCCAGCAGAGGGGCACTTTGAGGCTGTGCCTGTAGAAGCTCATTATGGGGTTGTTATTGGATACTGCGTATATACAGCCTGCTTTTTACCATCAGGTCAGATGCATTAATGTGTCAAATAACCAAAGTAAAGCGTGTTTGACGGACAAGTTTCACAAGAAGCAACGAACGCGGGTGACAAACATCACCATGACTGAGTGTGAGGACGCAAATAAATTCCTGTGTTTGCTTCTCTAGGATCCGCTGGCCGGCATCATCCCTCGCACGCTGCATCAGATCTTTGAAAAGCTTTCCGAGAACGGCACCGAGTTCTCCGTCAAAGTCTCGCTGCTGGAGATCTACAACGAGGAGCTGTTTGACCTCCTCAGCCCCACTGAGGACGTCAGCGAGCGGCTGCAGCTCTTCGACGACCCTCGCAACAAGGTGAGCATCACGCAGCTCGGCCGAAATGAACGCCCGCTGCGGAAAGCTCCGGGTATCTGAAGTTTCTCCATGTTTGCCTCTGCAGCGCGGCGTGGTGGTGAAGGGTCTGGAGGAGGTGACGGTGCACAACAAAGACGAAGTCTACCAGATCCTGGAGCGCGGAGCAGCAAAGAGGAGGACCGCCTCCACGCTCATGAACGCCTATTCCAGGTACCCGCTCGCAGGAAACCGCTCTCAGCCCGTCGCTGACCGCCATGTCGGTTTTGTTTGCTCACCTGCTACCTGTTTCTCTGCAGTCGCTCCCACTCGGTGTTCTCCGTCACCATCCACATGAAGGAGATCACTCTGGAAGGAGAGGAGCTGGTGAAGATCGGGAAACTCAATCTGGTAATGATCTGGCGTTAAATGGGAGGGGGAACAGGCGCAGCCTACAGCGTCTGAAATTACCCAAACACTTCCTGTCCAGGTGGATCTCGCCGGCAGCGAGAACATCGGCCGTTCCGGCGCCGTGGACAAGCGAGCTCGCGAGGCGGGAAACATCAACCAATCGCTGCTGACGCTGGGCCGCGTGATCACTGCTCTGGTGGAGAAGAGGCCTCACATCCCGTACAGGTGAGAAACGACCGTCCTCAGTCTCACGTCTGGCTGATGTCGTGTTCAGGATGCGCCCCCCCTGGCCCTCGTACAGACAGCGTGGGGGCGGAGCTGGTGTGGTTTATACGTTGTATTGATGGGGTTTATTTTCTCCCACAGAGAGTCCAAACTCACCAGAATCCTTCAGGACTCGCTGGGAGGACGAACCAAAACCTCCATCATCGCCACCGTGTCGCCGTCCTCCAGCAACCTGGAAGTACGTGCATCACTCTCTGCACCACAGGCTTAATTTTACTGTGACGTTCAGCCACTTCTGTTATTGTTGGTGTAAATGTTTACACTCAAACACAGACTGTATATAAAAGATGGACATAACCGCCATGATATTTCAGCTTCTCTTGCTCGGCGAGATCTCCTTCCTGCTCGGACCTCACTGGCACATTTAATGACCCCGTGTTGCGTTTTCACTGCTTGTGTTTGTGCTGAGCTTCGTCCTGATGAGTCTCGGTTCTGCGTGCAGGAGACGCTGAGCACCCTCGAGTACGCCAGCAGGGCCAAAAACATCATGAACAAGCCGGAGGTCAACCAGAAACTGACCAAGAGGACGCTCATTAAGGTACCGAGGTCGACGCGACCTTCAGCGTGTGTCCGGGTTTATTTCAGTGTGACCGGATCAAACGTTCAGGTCCCTGCTGTCTTTAGGTTTCTCAGCAGAATCCTAGCCCTACCTTCATCTCTACAAACGCTTCTCCTGAGAAAACTGACAGCAGGGAAGTGTGTTTGTCCTGGGATTCAGGCAGGAAAATCTGAGATGGTCACATTGGAAGATTTAAAATTTTAAACTGACATCTGTGACCCAGAAGAGTCTAAATGATCCGGATTTCAGGACCTTCTCTGTCCTTCAGGAATACACCGAGGAGATCGAGCGTCTGAAACGCGACCTGGCTGCCACCCGGGACAAGAACGGAGTCTACCTGTCCTCGGAGAACTACGAGTAGGTCTCGCTGGATACAGTCTCTGGGTGGGGAAACTCGGGTGCTCCTAACCACGGCTGTGTTTTTAACTCCCGCAGGAGCATGGTGGCTCAGATCACCTCCCACGAGGAGCAGATTACAGAGTACAACGACAAGATCGCCATCATGGAGGATGAGCTTAAAAAGGTACGATCGCCGTCAGGCGGCTGCAAGTCGGTCTGATTGAGCTAACTGAGGTCTTAGAAGGTGTGAAGATGCTGTTTGGACATTTTAAAGCTGTACATGTAGTGAAATGTAGCGGTTGCAGATACTGCAGTACTCTGGCCCGGCTGGTCTGGTGTTAAACTGGATTTCAGGAGTTTGCCGTTCAGCACTTCACACAAACATTACAGAGACTCAGTTTGTTGCCGTGGCCAAAGGAAAGACTCCAATAACTGTTTGGCTGTAGAGGGAGTACTGAGGTGTCCGCTGTGGCTTCTTCGCCATCGATCCATCGTTGTATTTGCCGACGTCTTCGAAGGAGTCCTGAAGCGGCATGAACGTGTGCTCGTGTTCTCTCTGCAGGTCACCGAGCTGTTTGTGGACAGCAAAGCGCGACTGGAGCAGTGCACCGCGGACCTGGACGAAAAGCAGCAGAGGTGTGGGGTTGTTGTTAACGTGTGGGCTTTAAAACCACCACCAGGGGGCGCAGTTTGAATTAAAGCGTCGTGTTTTGCTCCCGTTCGCCTCTCAGGCTGGAGGAGACGAGCAGGGACCTGCAGGAGACGAAGGCCAAGCTGAGCGAGGAGGAGTTCATCTGCTCCGAGCTCTCCTCGGTCCAAGAGACGCTGTACGACACGGCCGGGCAGGTACAGGCGCTCTGCCACTCCACGCCGTGGGATATATTTAGAGCCGTGTCTCTTTCACTTCATCATTGCTTCCTTTTCTCCGTCTCTCTGTTGTTTCTGTTTTATTTGAATAATCTCTTAAAATGACTGTTCAGCTTCCTGTTCAACCAAACGTCCCTTATTTGTAGATGTGAGATGTTTAATCTTAAACAGAGCTCAAATAAAGTCCGAAACTTTGTGCTTTCGTCCTTCAGCTGCTGAACACGGCGGACGCCA
>VOQK01001481.1:24267-39276 GCA_015052645.1 Benitochromis conjunctus
TAACTACTTTGAGGCTCGAAGACGGCAGCGTGTTCCGTCCACTGAAAACGGAACGGACAAGAGCAAAGACAGTGATCTTATAGACATGACCACAGCTCAGCCAGCATCAGCCTGATGCTGCACCCGTGATAGATGTTTTAGGAGCTGCCTGTGTTTATCAAAGATTGTCAGCTAATGGAGAAGTGGTATTATCTTTAAAATCATCAGCGCCACAGCTGGATAATACAGTTATAAGTGATGCCTGTGAAGACGTCTTCTTAAGGTGGATCTGTGCCGCTGAAACCCTTTGGGTAGCTTTGCATGACTCACAGATCAAAATAATCCGTCTTTATCTTATAACAGCCCTACAGTTCATCATCTGCTTGTGTGTGTGTGTGTGTGTGTGTGTGTGTATCCATCCATCTATTGTCTTCTGCTTATCTGTACCAGGATCAATGAAAAATGCAGAATAGGCCCACTTTAAATGCCAAAATACAAGTTTAATTGTCATGATGTGAAAAGCTGATTAAATGCTGGTTAGTTTTTAAATCAACGTCCTGTTAATTCAGTCATGTGAGGCAATAATGTAATAATGTAAATACATTACTGTCTTAAAGACGTCTCGATGAAGTTACACCTGAAATGGGGGCGTTCCTTTTGTTTTTGCTTTGTTTTTAGGCTCTATTAGTGGCTTCGTCCTCGAGACAAACATGTGCAGAACTGTTTCAGAAAGTGGACAATGTGACATCTGTGCACATGCAGCGGTCACACTTTATCAGTGCAAAGTGAGAAAATGGTGTCTTCAGTGTGTCCTTGCAGCCCTGCAGGGTGAAGAGCGCACTCGGACTCACACCGTGTTGCATCACAAACATTTAACCCCATTGTGGAGGTGTGCCCAGGTCTGCTGTACACCTGGGAGGATGGAGGACGTCTTATGAACGCATTATGCATCATGTACTCCTGTAATGCTTAATGAGTGTGATATATCTGTGTTGTTGTTGTTGTGCCCTTTGTACACTTTTTAAGTTTGTTTTTAAGCACTGCGCGGGTGAATTTGACTCTTCCATATTAACTTCTTTACAGATCGGCAGTTTGATTATTTATTAAAAGCTGTGGTGCCTTTAAAAATAAACCTGGCAGTGCTACACGTGTGTCTTATTTTACCTCCTACAAACCAAGCGCGATGAAATGGCCGACTCAAGCGAAGCCGGAAGTGCGCGGGGGATTATTAGCTTGCTTCCTCTCAGGAACGCGCACAGCCGCCTGCCTGTCTCACCTGTGATGGATTTAGAAGAAGCTTTTAAGCTTGTCGGAGAGTTTGGGCCCTACCAGAAACGAGCGGTGGCTGTCCTCGTCCTCACTCAGGTGAGCGGATGTGGAAATCAGTGTTTTGTTCGCGGGAAATGGCGGCGAGTGTGCGTGCAGTAACGTAGTAGCAGTTAGCCCGAGTAGCGCATACGTGGCTTTCAGGGATTTAACTGGACCCTGAACAAAACGGCACATTTATGACCTAATTTAACACATTTCTTATTACAGCTCCTTTACTATAACACTTCAACATCTGAGCTGTAACTACAAGCTCACAGTTTAGCGATGTACAGAAAGTCTGCTTTTCCAGTCAGTGAACTCATCTCCAGATTGCCTGTTAGAAACTTCTAAAATAACGTTTCTTTGTCTCGTGTCAAGCTGCACTTTACTCCCACTCATATTCTGGTATTGTTTAGATATCTATCCCAGCCACCCTTTAATTCGGCTAGGTTTTCCAATCGTATTTAAACTTGTATTGATCGCAGCTAGGCTTTTTATGCCCCCTGTGATTTGACTACGTTGGATATCCTGCTACGCTGGCGGGCACCTGTTATATTTTTACGCGATTATTCAACCAAAACAGCGCAAACACATCTCAAACAAACGCCGACTGTTTTCTAAACACCCCAAATGTCCCAGTTTAGTACAAATATCTCCGCACTGTCATATATAGTTACGTACAACTCATTTAACGATGAACTTGATCTTTTTAAAGTGGAGTTTGGTTTAAGTTAAGCTAACATCTAGCTAGCTCAGTCTCACTCAGGCTTGAAGAAAAAAGACACTTTCCGTTATTTTGACATTATTTATTTGAGGACCAACGCTGTTAATGAGTTGCACTGACTAAGCTGACATACCTGCAGCGGTATGATGCTTCTATAGAGCATATATCTTTTACATTGATAGTTTGTTTATCGTGTTTTTCAGTTAGCCATAATATCACATTCCCTTTAAAAGCCAGCCCTGTGTTCACAAGTGTACATTACAACTGGGAGGTGCCATTATTTCACCTGTATAAGCAGGGACATTACTCAGGTGTGTTTGCAAAGGACAGAGATGAACGCAGTCAGGTGTGAGTCCTTGTATGTGTGAACAGTTTTAAGCCCACATTAACACAGCTTGTAATTTATGCTTTCTTTTCATGTTCTAAGCTGGTTGAAATCCATATATTCACCTTTTTAGCTTTAATTTTAATGAAACGTCTGCATGTGATGACCCCAGACTGTGCCTCTTTTTGCTCCGTGTTCCAGGTGTACATGGCCTGTCAGTCCATGCTCATCGTCCTGGTTGGATTTACACCGGAGTACCGCATCGAGCAGCAGCATCAGCAGCAGGACGGCGTCCTTTTAAGCCAGCACGTCACCTTTACAGAGAACGCCGACTCCATCGTGACTGAGGTGAGAGCGGCAGACTCCAGCGTCATCCTCCTAACCTGAGAGCCCACAGGTAAACCCTGCCTCCTGTCTTGGTGTTTCCTCAGTGGTTCCTCATCAAGCAGCAGGCCTACAAGGTCAGCCTCGCCGGGTCGCTGTTCTTCGCCGGGCTTCTAATTGGGAACGTCGTCTTTGGGCCTCTCTCGGATAAGATTGGCCGGAGACCCGTCTACCTGACAGGTGAGGTTGAGGCTGCTGACAGTTTGCATTTAAACTGATAAAATGAAATCATTCAGTGAGCGTGGCTGCGTAAACTACTCGCAGACCTGTGATCAGTTTTGGGTTTCTTGGACTTGAGTTTTTCCATCGGTCAGCTTCCTGTTGGAGGCCGGCCCTGCACCACGTGGATTTCTGAGGGTTTCTTTAAATCGCCAGACTCTGAAGCTTCTGCAGTCTCTTATTTGTCTTACTTAAAGACGTCGCAGATCCTCAGACGCACACACTTCAAAGATAAATAATTATATAGTAAAAGAGAAGGTTATCAGTTTATACGGGGGATGCGTCGTTTTTCACATGGCTGTAAACCAACAGGCAGCTCACAGGGCGTCAAACCTTATTTATATAGCTCCAGTTTACAGCAACAGGTTTTGCGTGGTATAGTTAGTGCCTACAGTATGAGAGACGCGGATTTTTCTGTTTTCTCTGTCTTCATCTTAAAGCACGTTAAGCTAACTGCTGTTGTGATTTTCTTTCTCCATCTGCAGTCCTGGGAAGTAAAATGATGTTTACTGTACATGCAAATCCTAAAGTCCTCCCTGTTTTTGTAACTCATCTATCTAAAAGTCTGCATCATTGGGGGCCTGGCGTCTTTGAGCGACAGGTGGCTGTAGCTGCTAGCCGTGTGCTAGGCTTCACCTCGGCCTGAACTCCCTGAACTGGACCCGTGACACACAAATGTGTTTTGAACGAGCGTGCATGTTACTGAGCACGAGTAAACTCAGTGGTGTCATAAACTGGCACATTTGGACGAGAGTGAGTTATTTTATTTTTCAGCGATTCTCCAGAAATCTGTCAGAAATGTAATCTTTGATTGCACACCTGTTAGCGACTAATCGACCACAATTTCACCTGAAAATCGTTGAGGTCAGAAGTTTTCTTTATTTGCATGAAATTGGCTGCAGACTCAGTTCTCAGTGCCACAACAGGCCTGAATCCTTCATTAAACTCCGGTGGTCTTCTGCTCTGGCTCTGGCTCTGCCTCTGGCTCTGGCTCTGGCTCTGGCTTAGGCTTAGGCTTAGGTTTAGGTTTAGGGTTAGGCTCTGGCTCTGGCTCTGGCTCTGGCTTAGGCTCAGGCTCAGGCTCAGGTTTAGGCTCAGGGTGCAGACACATGACCAAAAGTTAAAATCCTTTAAATTCCTCCTCGTCATCGTCATCTCTCGTGCTTCTCTCCTTCTCGCTAACTAAACGTGACCCCTCCCCTCCTTCTCCACCTCCTCCTCCACAGGCCTGTTTTTTGAGGTCGTCTTCGGTTATGTGACCGCCTTTGCGCCCAGCTATGAGGTCTTTGCTGCCTCCCGTTTCCTGGTGGGGCTGATGAACGGCGGCATCGGGCTTGTTTGCTTCGTCCTCACGCAGGAGTACGTGGGCAAGTCCTACTGGGCCTTGACGGGTAGGAAACCACCGGCACATTATGTATTTAACAGTCTCGTCTTTATGTGCAGACGAGTACATGTTTAAAGTCGGTGTAAGCGCAGGGCTTTGATTTTAGGTAAAAGATTAATAATCCCCATCCCTCGTCTTCATTCCTTCAGGGACGCTGACCAGCATGACGTTCGCCGTCGGCATCGCCCTGTTTGGCGCTCTGGGCTACTTAATCCAGCCGTGGAGGAACCTGGCCACGGCGGCTAACTCGTCCGGCGTGCTCTTCTTCCTGCTGTCTGTGTGAGTACACACACCAGAGAGACGAGTCGCCCCACGCAGCCACGAAAAATCAGAACAAATAAACTAAACTGTCCATCGGGGCGACTTCCTAAATGCACAGAGCTCGTGTTCTCCTGCGGTTTAAACCAGAAAGGTTAACAGTTTAATGACACGCTCAGCTTTATAGCATTTAATGTGTAATCGCCACATCCAGGCTCAGCACAGAAAGGCTGTGAAGCTTCCTGCTACAGGGTCCAAACGGGGTTCAGGCAGGCTATCAGGGCGCCTCCCTTTGGAGGTCTTCCAGCTGTGGCCAATGGGAGGAGACCCTGGGTTAGATTACATGTTTGGCCTGAGATGAGCTCAGGACCCTCCTGCAGGAGCTGGAAGTGTGATTTCAGATATATGTAAGGAATGTGGATGGAGGAGCTTAGGCTGTTTCACACAGAGGAGGGGGTGAGGCTCAGTGTTATAAGATCACCTGTGAATCCTGCAAAGCTCCGTAGAGAACAAAGTGTGGGTCTTCTATTATTATGTTCAAGTTTTTGAGCAACACCGGATGTTTTTGCCCTTTCAGTCTTTTTTTCCTCCTCACACGTCTACGCCACCCACTGTTTCTCCAACCGTGGAAATGTGCTGGTTTAAATTTGGTTCATGAATCTGTGTGAAACGAATGCTTTGGTTGTTTCTGTGTTGTGATTGTGGCCTGTAAAATGAACCAAACACACCCAGTGACGTCTTCCTCTCGTCCCCCGTTGTTGCAGCACTCTTCCAGAGTCTCCTCGTTGGCTGTACTCCCAGGGCCAGGCGGAGCGAGCTGAAGAGGTAAACACGATGAAGCATTCCTGAGCCGCTCCGTGTCAATCGCCTGGGAATTAGAAAAATACACCTCTGCATGTTTGTGTGCCGGCACAGGCGTTTAAACCCGAGAAGCTGAACTTCTGCAGGTCTGTTGGTAAATCGGGTCATATCGAGGAGTTAAAGAAGGCAGAACAGCGTGTGAAGAGACATTTTATTGTTTTAATCTGGAACAAAACAGATAAAAATGCTGCTTTTAAATGTTTCAGTGACCCGAGAAACAAGCTTCATGTTATGGGGTTCAGCCTCAGTGAGGTCTCCGAAGGTTGCAGTCTGAAGTGTTTGTGATCAGATGTTTTCTCCTCCTACACTCGGAGGAGGTTTGGGCGAGGACGCTGATATCATCTGCAGGAAGCAAAGGGAGTGAGAAGTTTGACAAAGGCCTGCACAGTGTTAGAAACAGCAAACAGAGGAGCGCTGTTTGTCGAGGAAATGGCAGAAAAGTGGGACGAAATGACAAAAATAAGCACATAATGTTAATCTGAAGTATGACTGCATAGATAATTATTGGTTTAATGCAGAAAAACCTGCGAAGGTGCTTTTGATATAAGTGCAAACTCCACGGTTCGATTCCTGACGCTTTCACTCTGAAGACTTGAGAGAAGCGCGAGTAAAGCCAGATTAATCGACTCGTCGGGTCTGCGTGTCCCGTTTGCTGAAGAGCATCTGTAGCTCATCCTGTGTTCTGGTTTGTAGGTCCTGCGTTTTATGGCGCGCAGGAACGGCAACGCCGTCAAGCACCTGATGCTGCAGCGTGTCGGCGTCTCTAAAGCCGGTGACCACAATAGTCGAGGCGCCGGCGTCCTGCAGCTGGTCGTCCACCCGGTGCTCCGCCTGCGGACGATGGTGCTCATGTATGTGTGGTGAGTATATGGAGAGAAGAGCATGCTGGAGGTTTGGACACTGGACTGGCTTTAGAGGAACTGCAGCTGGTAGCACTTTTTCCACCCCGTACGTTTCTCCTGCTTTGATCTTCTGTTTATTTATTAAATATAATTGATTTTAATCACTTTTCATAAGTTGCGTGTCAGGAGGGAAGCACACACATTGGCTGCTTTGTTTCTATGCAACACTGTGACACTTTGGGGTGGCTCTGGTTCTGGGTGGACCCTCTGAGGAGGATTGAGATCAGTTTTAGTGGACAACGTGTCGAGGTTCAGACTCTGAATCTCAGACTGTGGCTGTTAAATGTTTGGCACCATTTAATGAGTGAAATGTAATCAGATTACAATCAGACCGTCTGCAGGATACATTTTAAGAAAGTACTAAATCTATTTACAGTCATGTCAGCCTCGTCTTCACTCAAAGGTCCAACAGTGCCTCGTGTTTCCATCAGCGTGACTGATTAGCAACAAGTGATTGATCATCGATCAGTGATCGGTTTCTAATAGCGAGCCTGCCAAGTGCTCCCCACTCTGTGGAATAATGCCCACACCCACACAGCTGTGACTCGTTTAACTCTGTGTTCAAACATTTCTTCTCCGTGGCGTTGGGCTCCGGCGTGACGCCATTATGCTCTGCTTTTGTCCCGTTTTCTTTGATCCTCATTTATTTCTTGCGGTTTTATTGTTGCTCTATAAACACGTTTGCCCTCGTCCTCATCTCAGGGTTAAACTCAGCTTTTCCTGGAAGTTGCTGCTCGATGACATCCTGCAGGTGTCAGAGATTATGACTCATGAGCACAGGGTTGCTGGTTTAAATCCTGCTGCTATGAACGAATACAGTTAGTGAGTGTTTGGGTGATGATTGATAAGCTGAGTAAATGCTTTAATTATTTATGTTTGTGCGTCTGAGCTCTGGTGTGAGTCTCTGTTTCAGGTTCAACATGTGTCATGTTCAGTAACTTCAGGGTCACTGTGACTCGCGCTCTTGTTTTTATCATCAGCTGACACTGAAAGCTCCTCTGCTTCTTCACTTCTTCTCGCTCTGCTGCGAGCACAGGCCTGGACGTCTGTTACATTCATGTTCCCTCAGATCAGTGTCTGTAACTACCACCTCCTCAGGACGTGATGCGATTGGTTTATTTATGTCTTCGTAAATGTCGTCCAGACCCAAAGTGCTTCCTCCGGGATAATCTGGCGTTCCACACTAAGCATCATTTCGCCACACAGGAGCGTGAGCCTGGTCCTACAGGTTGTTCACTCGTGATCTTTTCTCCAAGTTTAGGAGGTTTTCTTCCTCGTGTCACGTTTTAGTTTGCAGAAGCGTCATCGTCAGCCTGTGTGATCCATTCAGAGGGTCCGTTATTCCACCTGCTTTAGAGATAAACTCAGATTACAGCTGGCACGGACCCCGTTTACAGGTCGGCGTCCTAAAGAACCATCAGCACACGTTTGATTAAACTGACTGGGTTTTTTAAATGTTTGGTGAGATTTGATTAAATTGTTCCCCGAGGTGCAGCTCAGTCTGGTTTTTAGGATTATTCTCTGATGTGAGATGTGTCGTTTTAACTGCATAAGGAATATTTAAGAACAGATCACAAACTAATCTGGATCCCAGAGGTTAGTCTGGATGCAGGGACTGCGTTCCTGCAGGGTGACCCAAACAATCCACCTGTGGGGCAGTTTGTGAGGGACACGTCGGAGGTTAAAGGTCGTCTCGTGCGTGTTAGCTGGATGTTCATCTTGTTTGGATGGTGCTGAGCGTCATGGTGAAACTCCAGCCTTGGGCGAGTCCAGTATGTTGGCACGATTGCAGGCCAGGGTGCAAGCTAAGGCGGAGGCCGTTACGTGCTTCCTGTGGAAATGCCTAAAAAGGAATTGGTGTGATTTGTAGGGTTAGTAGATTATTACCACAGCTCTGTTGTGGTTTTTTAGCTAATCTTTACAGAAAACATGTCTCTGGTGGATTCCCAGCTGTCAGGCTGCTTTCACCAGAAGAAGAAGCCCGTGTTGGAGGCACAGAGGTCCTTTGTGGGTTGAATACAGCAACAGCAGAAACAGGAAGTCTGTGTTTCTCCCGGCACTTCTGTACATTTCACAGAGATTGTGAGCGCCTGCTGTCGTAGCTCCTCAAGGCCAGAACACAAAGACCTCTCATGGGAGCAGAGACGTGTGGGACACGCCTCCTCTTCAGGCCCACCTCGTCTGCAGCCTTACAAACATCCAGCTCGCTTCTCTTTTGCTTTAGGTTCGCTCCTCTTCGTCACTTCTCTTCAGTTCATCTCATTTGACTTATTAATACGCACAGACTCAGTGGGGCGGTGCAGGCTAACGCTTCATGATGGACGCTGAGCCGTGTAGTTAAGCTCTCTGTGCGACTTCCTCTTTCTTCTGCAGTAACAGTTGAAACCTGTTGTTTCAGCTGCTGCTCGGTGTGTCCATAGCTGAGCTGCTGCAGTTTGGGGTCTGTTGCCATGTTTGCATCCTTGCGTCACACCTGCTGCCTTCGTCCCGGAGAAAGGCTGTGACGGTGAACTTTGGTTCGCTGCAGGCCGCTGCAGTGGATCAGCTCGGGCTGACTGTGCTGGAGATGTTCCCACACTTCAGACCTTTCACATCTTCTGAGGTGTTTATAGCAAACAGCAAAAGGTCAAAGCTGCTGAATGTACACATCAGAGTTAGCGCAACAAACAAAAATTCACTTTGACCTTAAACACGTTTATTCTGCACGTCCGTTTAATAATTCGCACGCAGTCGACCTGATGACGTTCTCCAGGAGATCCCAGTGATGTGAAAGCGTTTCTGAAACATTATAAAAAATAAAGAGACAAAAAAAACCTCAAATAGAAACAAGCACAGTCTGAATTTATCCATAAATCAATTAGAAATAAGATGCTGTGACTAATGATGTGGGACGACATCATTGAACTGAGTAACGATGGTGATATGTTTTCTGTTTTTTCTCCTAATTCACTGAAATAACCAGATATACATGAAATAAATGTGATCTGAGGATCCTTTACTGGGAATTTCCCAGTATTTCCAAAAATATAAACCCATCACAGAAAAAGAAGTTTAAAGAGAAGTAACAAGCAGAAGTAACTAAATAAATCCTCCAAACGTGTGCGCACTGCAGTGAGCCACGCTCATGCTGCATGTTCGCTCTGTCAACGAGTCGTCTTCTGTAGTTTCAACAGGTTCAGCTTCATCAACTCATTTCTCATTTTTATGCAGCATTTTCTTCTTAACGTGTGTGTGTGTGTGTGTGTGTGTGCGCGTGTGTGTGTGTGTGCGTGTGCGTGTGTCAGGTACGCCTGCAGTCTGGTGTACTACGGTCTGACTCTGGGGGCCGGTGAGACATCTGGTAGCCGTTACGTTAATGTGGCGATGTACGGCCTCGTGGAGCTGCCGGCCTACCCGCTCTGCATATACTTCATCAACAAACACTGGTGAGACACACACACACGCATCTAATTGACATGATGTTTTCCCTACCTGCTTACCCTAACCAGAACCCAGCTGTAACCCTGACACCAAAACCACATTTCAAAAATGTCTTCAAACTTGTGGGGACTGAGATTTTTGTCCCCAAAGGTATAGTAAACTTCTAATTTTTGGTCCCCACAAAGATATGAATACACACACACACACAGAGATGACGCTTACCTTGTGATTTTAACTGCGACCTCTAAAATGTGTGGAGAGGACGGTTCCCACCTTTAGTGTAACTGTAGCTGTGAGCCGCGTCCACGCTCAGCTGTAATACGAGCTGCTGCTGTTAGTTGACGGATGTAGACGGCATCAAAACATCAAACAGGGTTCACTGATTTTATTTATTGGTTTTGACTGAGGGAACCAGGGACCGGAGCACCAGTGCCTCTGCCCTGACCTTACCTGACCAGGCTGGTGATCCTGTGCTCGGTGTGGTAACATGAGCCCTTGCCCTTCATAGAGGTCTTTTAAATCATGTTTAGCCTTTCAGAGACCGGTTTGGCTTGGTAGACTTTATCAGGAGCCTCCAACCACACATCTTCTGGGATCACTCAGTTCGCCAAACCTGGGGTTCATACACCAGTGTGCACGGTCTGAGAGTGAAAGTGGAGCTGTGGATTTACTGGCTGATCTAGGTTCCTGCCCTCAGCTGTGGCCGTGAGCTCTGGGCAGTGACCGACAGATTAAGACTGAGGATACTGTCTGACGCTGCCTCAACAATAGGGGGAGGAGCTTAAACGCCCAGAAACAGCCTGTTTGGATTTTGAATTGTTAGTCAGGACAAACTTTCTGCAGCTGCGCTCGAACGTCTGTGGAGCCTGTGTGGAAAACCTCACTTTGCTTCCTGTTTTCTGCTCGTCTTCCTTCTTCTTACTCACTAACTCCTGCATGAATGTCTGTCTCGTCCTGCAGGGCTGGGAGGAGGAAAAGCATGGCCAGCTTCCTGTGTCTGGCTGGCTCCGCCTGCCTCTGCACCATGTTCATACCTGAAAATGCAGGTGAGGCTCTGATATTTGTCAGCACTGCAGAGGAATATGTGCACTGCTCACGTTGGGTAACGGCTGCCAAGGTGCAGCTCTGTCAGTGCATGTATGAAAGAGCCTTTGTCAGCCTGACAAGTCAGTGACATCACTCTGAAGTCCAAACAAGGCAGTGGAGGTGAAGCCTGTTTCTGTAACATGTTTCAGCCCAGTGGAAACAACTGCACAACACTTGTTTAGGTGTTAAATACTCGGCAGAAGATCCTGATTTCCATATGCATGGATGGAAAATTCACAGTCAGTCGTCATTACTGTGTAAGCAGAACACAATGAGAGTTCAGCCTCACATGGTAAAACGTGTGCATGGTGATTTTCAATGAAATAATTCTCTTCATGTAAATAATAAACCACAGATTGTGAGAGAAAGCTGGATTGAGGCGATGATCTGCAGTTTTTGGTGCTTTGGCTTTGTAGCCGTCAGCTTGTGTGACATCATTAAACACCTTGGGGAGGGAATGTGATGCGTTGTCATGGCGATGGCTGCTGTCAGGTCAATTATCAGAACAAAAGTGTCAGTTTGTCGCGGTTGTGTTGGCAGGAGCTTTACTGAGCGTGACGTCTTTGGCGCTTGTGGGAAAACTGATGGTCAGCGCAGCGTTCAACATCGCCTACGTCTACACGTCCGAGCTCTACCCCACAGTGATCAGGTGAGCCACGTGCACGTCTGCATATTTACTGCTTAGTTTGTGTTGTCACATTCATAAAAGCGTTGTTGTTAATGAGACCTGGGAGGGCGTTACGTGAGCAGCAGTCGGCGTCCAGGTGCTCGCATAACGCTAGGAATAAAATATCGAGCCTTTACTGCATCGTCTCGTGTTTTTGTAGCTGTAGCATCAACACAAGCTAATCTCAAAAGCTTTCTGGAAATGTTTTAATCTGTCCTAAACAGACGGGATTAAAGCTGCTAAGATGCCTCCAGAGTTTGTAAACGTTTCATTTTAAAAGCGTCACACTGGCACTGACACGTTACTTAAGTGATCAAAGTCTCTGCGCTCGGACTGATTTCAACGTGCACGGACTGTCTGTGTTTCAGGAACGCCGGCCTGGGAGTTTGTTCCATGTCCTGCAGAGTTGGAGGAATCCTCGCACCGTTCGTTCCCTCCATGGTAAGGCTGTGAGCGTGTGACGGGTTAAGAGTAAATGCTCGGGGCCAGCAACAGGAAGCACTCGATCTGAGCGCCTCTCATGAGAATCAGCAGACGTTTAAATGTGAGTTTAAAACGGCAGTGAATACGTGAGTGTGACCTGTGACGGTGTGACTGTGGGAGGTTGGTGTTTTCACACGAAGCTGTGAGCGGGCATTCGAGCCTGAAAAGGCAGCAACCAGTTTGCCGTGGGTAACAGTACCACTTCCTCTTTCAGCATTTCCTGTTTGGAGCTGTTGTTGGCATGGAGATCAGATCATTTAAAAAAAACATGGGTTAATAATAAAAAAGAGGAAATGCGGTGATGGAGAGGGGGATTTGGTAGTTTTTAAATGTTATCCTTTTAAGAGGTTTTATTTTACATTTTATTTTGTGCATATTGGTATGAATACTTTTACCTGGACCTGTGGGCGTTTCCAGCTCGGGTTTCTTAAACTGAATTGTTGCATTTGACAGCTCATCGACTTCCTGCTAAAGTCTGGGGTTATTTATACCCACAGGCGTGTTGAGCTGGGGGGATGGGTACTGTCTGTGCTGCTTTTCCCCTTTAAATCTGAACTTTTGTTTAAGATGAGTAAATGTAAGTGTTAGTGTGACGTCAGCGTGAATTCCTGAGATTTTAACCTGTGGTGAAACATTTGTGCTTGCTGTACTCTGAAACATACAGAAAGTTCACAGGTGGGGGAATTTTAAAAAGTGGTTGATGGTGAAACCTCAAGTCTGCCACCAGAGTTCTGCTTCCCACCATCATCTCTGTGAGTGAAGCTCACTTTTGTTAACAGGAAGGAAGTGGTTTTTCCTTAAACTACTGAAGCAGTGAGTGTGTGCAGCGCTGCAGAGTGTTCACGGGCCTGTGCTGGGTTTACGTGATGTGATAAGAGAAGCATTTCCAAAGTGAAACCATCGAGACGTTGAGGGGGAAATCTGTTTGGTGGGGCTTTTAATGACTCACCCTGACTACTCCCTGCTATCTGCCAGACGTCAGAGGCTAAAAATGCTGGAAAACACAGCTGTGATGTTGGAAAGTCTGCTGGATGCATCTGCTCACATCCTGAATATTGTCCTGCTGTGGTGTTGATCTCTCTGAGGCTTATGTTTCTGCAGGATACCAGGAATGGAGTTCATGCAGCCTGTCTGTGTGATGAGGTCACATGATCTCATTCACTGACCGATGCAGGTTTATTATTAATGTCCACACTGACGTTCCTGATTAACGTGTTGCACACACTTTCAGAGAGACCTGCCTGAAAGTATACCTGTAGCGATTTATCCCCCCCGGCGTGCACCGTCCTGCTTTCTCAGCTCGTTTAAACACACGTCTGATTTGTAAATACACACTGTGGTTTGTGTACTTTGTACCTGCTGTGTTTCACTTTCACACGAGTTAAATTTCCAACAGATCAAAGTGTGTAAAGATTATTTTCACAGGGAAAGAAAATCCCGTTCAACAGACACATGAAGGTGGAAAAAGACGATCGCAGGTTTCGGTTTCTGACCTTTGACCTCATTTTGCTATGTACTCTAAACCTAAATAAACAGTGACCTCTAGTGGTGATACAGGAAAATGTGTTTACAGAAATCTCAGCTTTTATTCAGTTTTTATTAAATGTGCTAAAATGCTCAGTGTTATACTTTTAAAAATATCTTGTCATTTCCTGCATGAACACCGTGTACAGTTTTCTGTCGCTGACAGTTTCTGTTCCTGTGGCAGAAATTTAAATGATTTTCATGACATTATTTGCATTTAAAAAATCATTTAAAAACAAAGTTCAGAAACTCTGAAAAGAAAGTCGACCGTGTCTTTTAAAGCGTGTAGAGCCTTTCTTTCCATGAAAGCATGAATGATAAAACCGAATGTTGATGGCGTCCTCGTGGCATTCCTCAGATTTTATAAAGTGAGACTTTAATCAAACGGCACACCCAGGCTTTGGATTTTATCTGAACTGATGAAAGTCGGCTTTTTACCCACAAACCTCAGCAATTCTCAGCAGTTAACGGTGTTTTAGAGCGTGAAGGCGACACTGACAGGCGCAGGAAAAACTGACCTCAGGACGAGCGAATGATACGAGGCAGATTATCAGGACCAATGGGAGGGTTTCTCTTTCATCCACTTATATTTTAAAACACTTCTAAATATTTCATCATAGTTGTTTGACACACTTCAATTTAATTTAATTTATATAGCTCCAAATCACAACACCAGTCGCCTCAAGGTGCTTTATATTGTAAGGTAGACCCTACAATGACCCCCTATGAGCAAGCACTCTGGCAACAGTGGGAAAGAAAAACTCCCTTTTAACAGGAAGAAACCTCCGGCAGAACCAGGCTCAGATGGCCGCCCATCCCTGGGGTGAGAGAGGGAAGACAGCTCTCCACACTCTGGTGGAGACTGATTGGACAGGCAGGGTGTCTGTATCATACCTGCATGTTGATTGGAGCCTAAGTCTTCGGCTGCTGAGACCTGAAATGTAGGCACGAGTGGAAAGCAGGCGGCTCTTATTGCTCTGTAAAAGACCGGCAGGTTTTTTTTTAATCGCCCATCATTTTTGGTGCTCATGAGTCACACCTGTGGGTAGATTTCTGCAGAAGGTAGAGATATGTGACACTCAGTGTTATCCAGAGATTTGCTAAAGACAGCTAAACAAAGTAAAAACAAATATTTAGCTTCACACTTGGATATGATTTCTGCTTTCCCAGTAATCCTGTAGGAGCTCAGATTCCCGGGAGTGTTTTTGTAGGAACTTGATGCTCTTTATTGAATCGCAGCTTAGTTATTGCTTTCTTACTTGCACTTTGTCCCAAATAAATATCACAAAACTCCAAACGAGTCTGAGTACAGACCTCATCTGTGTTTGCACATCCAACCATGAAGAAGCAGCCACGTGTTGTTATCACAGTTTAGGTCAGTTACTATGTGCCAGTTTTATTTTTGGAGGGGTTTCCTGCAGGGGTCTCTCCACAGGTCGAAGCGGTGTCCCACGTCTATCTTCATCTTTTAGCGCTTCTTTTTTT
>VOQK01001482.1:1841-14240 GCA_015052645.1 Benitochromis conjunctus
GCAACGAATTTTATTTATCTTGTGTGTCACCATGCAAATAATTAGCATGAGAATAAGCAAAAAAGAAATCCCCCAAAAGCTCAGAAAGCAAACTGTACTTCACAGTAAATATCCTGCTCAGAGCCTGCAAAGGTTAACACAGCTGATGTGGAGCTTTTTGGGAAGCAAACAGGCCATTTGAAATATTCTGCAACAAACGAGGTGAAGAATTATTCAAGCTCAGAACAGCTGAAAGTGTTAAAAACTATGTAGATTTCAACAACAGGTTAACAGACTGCACATGTTGCAGCATCTGACTTGTTCCTTTTGGATATTTAAGTATTAAGGAATCTGGGAGAAAGGTGAGCCTGTGCCCAAGCTATGGGTTTCATGAACCCGAAGCTTGGCAAAACAAGAAAGAAGAACATAAGACTGAATCAATGCACTGAGGGAACTCTGTAATGCTAAAAATATTGTTCAGACATCATATGTCCACATTATTTTACCTTTGCAAATGCAAAGGAAAAATAAGGTAAAACAATGCAAGTGTGTTGTAATTCTACAAGCGTGTTTTATGCTACAAAAAAGTGCTGTTGTGTGACCTGCATGTACGTTAGAAAAAAACCCCAACCAGAGTTAGTGCCATAGATGTCTTACTGTTGATGATGGAGATGTCTCTGTTCTTGTAGTACTCTGACAATGTGACCGAGGAACCAGAGATGGAAGCCACAGTTCGGACGGTCCGACTGCTGTCAGAGCAGTCGAGGTAGCTGGCTGTCATCCCCTTCTCGTACCCTCCACTGACTCCTCCCATTCCGCTTGTCAGCCCTCCCCCACCCAGGCCTCCGCCCAAGTTGTCGGGAAAGCTAAATGAATCCCTGGTGCGGTCACGACAGTACGACTTGTAGACCCACTGCACCACGGCGGTCTGGTAGGACACGGTGGTGTACTGGCACGGCAGAACCACCGACTGGAACAGCACAGCATACTTCTTCTCGTCTCTCACAAGCACATGGACGCTGGAGCAGGGTGGAGGTAAGACACCTGTGGGAGAAGATGATGAAGAAGGCTCAGTAAAGTGTGAGAGATGTTCTTCAAAATAATCTAGTGATAGCTCTCTGCAGAGCAGCTCCCTGTTTGGGTTCAGAAGGAAGACACTCTCTCTGTTTTTAAGGTTAGACTCAAACATTTCCTTTCTGATAAAGTTTACATTTAGAGCTTGATCAGGTGACCCTAAACCCTCCCATAGTTATGCTGCTATAGAGTCAAAGTACTGTGGGAATTCACGTGAGACCACTGAGCACTTCTTCTCCACTCACCTCGTTTCACTCCCCCAGTGTTTATATGCTACTGAAGCATGTTATTACAGTGTTATTATATTTTGTCCAATTTACTCTGTTAGCTGAGCCTGGTTCTGCTAGAGGACTCTTCCTGTTAAAAGAGAGTTTTTCCTCCTCACCACTGCAAAATGTTTGCTCATAGGGGGATAGTTTGCTGGGTTTTTTTATTCTCTAGAATACTGTAAGGTCTATATCTCACAGTATAAAGCATCTTGAGATGTGATTTTTAGCCATATAAATAAATGTGAACTGAAAGGGGTTTCAGAGTGTCAGACTTTGAAAAGGTCAACTCAACACCAGGCCAAACCAGGTTTCAGTAATAATGGGGAATGTGGAATGAGAGGGATTTTAGGAATACCACAGCAGACAGCAATTCAGAAGTTGAGTCGAGGTCTAAAGAGACACCTGCTCCTGTTTGCAGACTTTAAAAATATCTGAAAAACATGCTACCAGAGGATGGTGAATGATGTCTTCTAGATATACCAGCAGACTTAAAAGAATTCCCAAGAATTTCTTTCCTCCTTTAGCTGTAATGAAATGAAGCAGCGTGATTTTTGGTTTGAGTTGCTTCTGCTCAGTGAAATTTGACTGTGAGCTGACCTGATGTTGCTTTGGGCCATCTGAAGCTGTGCTACTTAGGGTCACATGATGAAGGTAGGCCTGGGATAGACAGTCCACCAACAACATTACATGGGAGAGGTAGTCATGTGAAATAAAACACACACACACCCAGGAACATATGTGCGCATTTGTGTGTATGTGTCAAGTCAAGCTGTGGGAGGACTGGAGCAGCGAAGAAGGGCAGAGGTAGGAATGAAGAGGGAGGGGGCTTGGCTTAATCAAGACCAGGCCCTTTTATTTTTGTTCTGTTACTGAGAATGAATCACGCCCACTCCTGAGGGAGAGAGCTGAGTGAATTTATCCAAAATGCAACAAGCTACAGCAAGAGCGAGCACAGTGTTGTGTTTACTAGCGGTGTAACAACTGCAACAGAAACACAACACAAATGTTCATATTATACCACAGTCCAAGATACCCACGTATAGCCTTTGAAGCTCAATTAAATCCTACCACCCTTGTGAAAGCTGTTGTGTGCAAAGATCACTCAGTTTGGAAGGGACCTGGAAATACATCAGAATAATCTATCAGTACTGTGCAAAGGTTTAAGGCAGGTGTGAAAAATGCTGTGAACAAAGACCGCTTTCACAAATATAAATGATTGTTCATTGGCCCCAAATGTATTCTGCAGCAGGACAACGACCCCAAACACAGAGCCAAAGTCATTAAGAAGTTCAACATCTTCAGTGTCAAGAAGAAAAAGAAGTACTGGAAGTGATGGTATGGCCCCCACACAGCCCTGATATCAACGTCATTGAGTGTGTCTGGGATTACATGAAGAGACAGAAGGAAGCCAGCATCTACAGAAGATCTGCGGTTAGTTCTCCGAGATGTTTGGAACAACCAACCAGCCGAGTTCCTTCAAAAACTGTGTGCAACTGTACCTCGAAGAATTGATGCTGTTTTAAAGGCAAAGGGTGGTCACACCAAATATTGATTTGATTTACAGCATTTTTTCTCACCTGCCTAAAACTTTATACACATATATATATATATATATATATATATCTATATATATATATATAGTGAATTGTGAAGATTTTGGAGGAAAAAAAATATATATATATATACACACGTATATATAATTTTATTTATTTATTGTTATTTTATTTTATTGTATTCTATTTTGATCTAATTTTATTGTATTGTATTGTATTCTATTATTGTGCACTTGTTTTTTCTTTTTCCTCTTGCCGCAGTGAGCATGTTCGTGACAAAAGAATTTCCCTCGGGATAAATAAAGCTCTTATCTTATCTCATCTTATCTTATCTTATATATGACTGTTGACAACAATGACTGTTTGTACTTCATTGTTTAGGCTTAGCACAATTTATTTACACTATTTTCAAAAATGTGAGCACAAAATGTTACTTACTTAGTACTACAGGAACAATTAGTCAGCTGATTGATAAGTTCAGTAGTGCTCAAATAGTGGAGCAAGTAGCAGGATATTTGTAATTTTCTGTGTTTAACATAAAAAAGAAAAGACTGGCGATATAGCACTGACTTTTATTTAAGTACAATTAAACTTTGTTATTGGTTGATAAAACTGGTGGTTTTGGGGGTATGGACTTTTTTGGATTCTGAAGTTCAGCATGCTGCAAAAGGTTTGAGGACGACTTGGTTAGCTAATCAACAAAAAAAATCTAATTACACATTATTTACATTTATGCAAAAGATATTCTGGCTTATCAAATTTAAAATGATTATTTTCTTTGTTTTAAATACCTGAACACTGAATATTTGAAGTTGTCCTCTAATTTATTTTTATTAGTAGTATCACCAGCTCACAGCTTTCAGGTAAAAGTCTTAGGTTTTTAAATAAATGAAGCAATGAATCGACTCAAACTGAAGTCTGCTGAAACATAAAATCCTCAGGTGGGAACCTCACTCTGATTTCTAAGAACTGGAGCCAAAAAAACAAACAAACCCACAAGTCAGCTCTTTCCGGGATCACAGGCTGTGGGGTCATTCTGGCTTTATTAAGTTTTCAGAGCCGTTGTTGCTCCAGATGAGAAAATAAAAGTCAGAGGAGGGGCTCTGTGTTTTGGATATTAGTACTGAGGAGAAGGGAGGTTTTTTTTCTTGTTTTTTCTTGCTGTCGGTCAAATGTGTTGCCTTCATGTGAAATCAACTGGATGAAAACATCTGACTCTTAAAAATCTGTAAATCTGCTTCTTAAATGATTTGCCATTACTCTTTCAGAGCTGTTCTGCATAAAGTCGATAATGTCGGTACCCTTAATTAATATATATGTCGGTGAGATTAAAAATAGCACTTTAAAAAACAACTTTAAAGCACATAACTTTTATTTATGGCTGGCAGCTCCCGTGTGTCTATACAGTACTATAAATTTCCCTCTACCATAAACTGTAACACAGAGTGTAGGTATTTTATGTAATATTTCACAAACATATCACTCCTGATTACAGTCACTATGCATGGATCAGGACATAAATAGAGGTGGTGAACTGCAGTTTTCTAGTTTTACTTGTCATTTGTAAACATTTTTTACTTGTTGTTTGTTTTTTTAAAGTATTGTAGGGATTTTTCTCTCTCTAAACTAAATGAAGTGGTAAAGTTTCCCTCCTCTCAAAGACCCAGTAAACGTGTCTCATGTTAGACCTCCTGATCCACAGCCCCCTTTAAAGCTTCTGGTAGGACCATTCACACATGAACCAAGAGCCAACAAACAGTCGTCTGCAGCTCGGCTAGCTCAGCGGACCAACAAGCATTAAAACCCAAGTTAACTGAGGTTAACTGATGTGACTATTAACGTGAGGGGAAATGTTTGCATCTAAATGCTTAATTCTCCCCACTACATATAGTCATTAGCCCACAAGCTAGGCAGGGAACCTTACTTACCCACAAAGACTATGATACCGTTACTCCAATCTTAGTTTAACAACCTGTTGCAGCGCTGTACACAGAGCGGGAATCGCATCGGATTTATTTATTTTTTTTAATGCTCCTCTTTCTTACCTGCCAGAAAAACAATAACAATCCAGCACTTATGGGAGGAAAACATATTCCAAATCCTGGAGGTGAATCTCATAACTGTTTTCTGACCAATGCCGCCTTCTTTTCGCCTCCTTCTCATCCCTGAACGGTGTTTCAGGCTCCAGTTAACTGGCACATAACGGGACGGAGTCTCCACAAAAGCGGGACCTCCGGCAAGTTTATCAAAATAAGACGACTTCCGGCTACTGCTTTCGAAAAATAAAAGCCCAGATATACCAACATTTTTCGGTAGTGTATTTTTTTTAGTCTACTCAGGGTGTAGACTTCACTGACTGCAGTCAAAGTTCCAAACGCCACTCAGTATTTAGGTTATATAATAATAATAATAAATATTCAAAATATTCAGTAGTAACCACCTCTTTGAAAATGTATTATTTTAGTGTTGCATTATAATCAGTCAATATTTTTTAATATCTAATCTCGTTTAACAGTTTTATATTGTGACATTTTGAAGCACATCACCTCCATGACTTGTCAGATGTTACTGAGGGAAGATTTCACCACTCACCGATTGTAATTTTATCCTGAAGTTCAAATGTCACTATATTATTCACTATCAGTTGTGCAGCTTTACACAGACTCCCAGGCGTACCTTCCAGCTTCTGCAACAATGGATGGCGGCAGTGAAGTCTTAACCACGGTGAGGAAAAATAAAATTAAAGTTGCAGTTGGAAATAAGCCACCCTCTCAGACCCTCAGGATTATCACTTTAATGATAACAATGGACATGCATCTTATTTTGGTTATCAGCTGATGAACTTAGTTGTTTGGGAGGTTCTGTGTTGCCATCTAGTGTTTAGAAATCAGAGATAGTGTTTTATTCAATAATTTATGCAGCGCTCCATGTGTGTTTCTCTCGCCCATGATTCCTTGATCAACACCCTTTCACCCTTCAAACTCCCCAACTTTGTTATCCCTGATATATTTTAACGATTGTTAATGCTACATAGACAGATAAACTACTCAGCTGGTTTATGTTGTGCTTTTAAATCCTTTCATTAATTAACAGATTAATTAAAATGAATTAAAAATAAGAGATTCTCTTTATACTTCCCTTGCTATGTGTCCCATCATGTTTTAAACAGGCTATAGTTCAGCCTCTTCTTAAAAAACACAGTCTGGACCCAACTGTTCTGACTAATTACAGGCCGATTTCAAAGCTCCCCTTTCTCTCAAAAGTTCTGGAGAAAGTGATCACCTTGATCTTAATGAGATCTCTGAAAAGTTTCTGTCTGGTTTTAAATCACTACACAGCGCTGAGACAGCACTTTTAAGGGTTTTGAATGATTGTCTCTTAACTCTGGATTCTGGCAGCTCTGCTGCCCTCTTGCTGTTGGACCTGACAGAAGCCTTTGACACTGTCGATCACCATATCTTGCTATCACGGCTGGAATCATATGCTGGCCTAAAAGTGTCTGCTCTTCAGTTGTTTCGGTCTTATTTATCTGGAAGGACTTTTTATGTCAACATGGACCCCACAGCTTCAAAATAGCCTCTCTTATTTATGGTGTACCTTAAGGCTCTATTTTGGGTCCTGCCCTGTTTGCACTGTATAAGTTGCTTCTGGGGTCTATTTTTTCACAGTACAACCTTTCATTTCACTGTTTTGCAGATGACTTGCAGAACTATCTGTCTTTAAAAGCAGACAGACTCACTTCAGCTCTTATTACGTTGTACTGATGACTTTAAACATTGGATGCTTTAAAAAAAAAAATTTTATTAATTAAAAACAAAACAGAAGTTGTCATTTGTGGCACCCTTGTTAATAAACACACAGACAGTGCTCTGAACCGCGTATCTTCCTATTGTAAGTCAAATGTTAAAAACCTTGGTGCGTACCTTGATGGTTCGGTTAAACTGTGTAGGCAGGTGAGTGCAGTACTCCAATCCAGCTTTTTTCATGTGAGACAGCTAGCCAAGGTTAAGCCATACCTTCCAGATAATGTCTTTGAACGCGTTATTCATCTGTTTATTACTTGCAGACTGGACTACTGCAACTCTCTGTACTTTGGTTTGGACCAGGCCTCTCTTTATCGTCTCCAGTTGGTCCAAAATGCGTCTGCTCGTCTGCTAACTGGTACAAAACAGAAGGACCATATTATCCCAGTTTTAGCCTCTCTACACTGGCTTCCAATTTAAAATGTTACTTTTTGTTTTTAAATCACTAAACAGCCGAACCCCTTCTTACCTATCTGAGCTCCTTTTTATTTATGCTCCAGAAAGAACCGTGAGGTCCAGGTTAAAACTAACCTTATCTATTCCACAGCCTCTTAATATTAGATCTGCACAAATGCTCAAACATTTTAAATCGTTTCTAAAGACACATTTTTATGGTTTGGCTTTTAGTATACATCGACCTAAACATTTTGGTTTTTACAGCCTTAGTTGGTGTTGTTGTTGTTTTAGTAGTTGTTTATTGACTTAATGTATTTTTTTCTCTTTTATATTTTACTGCATCATTGTTGTGCATTTTATTTGTTAAGCGCATCACTCCATGTGATCACAGTGGGATGTCTTCATGTCAAACACAAGATTACCAGGAGAGTGCACTAAGAGTGCGCCAGGCATAGGTCACTATCTTAGAGGTACGTCCAAAGGTAACCATGAAAAAGATTTTTAATAAAGCTAGCTTACTGTATTTATCAGTGATCAGTAGATGCTGAAGTGCATGCTTATCTTTTATGAGTCTGTATATAGTTTTATATAAGATCCAGCCCTGTGTTTGTATTCATGTGTGATTAGAATGTATTAGATGTATTTTGGTAACATACAGATTAAGCATAACTGTAAAACAGGATTTTGATGCCTTAGTGCTCACCATAATCAGATTCTTAAATCAATGAGATTGCACAAATTTACATAGACTTACAGATAATGTGCAAATGTGCATTAGAAAAGAACAATTAGACACACAGTAGCTCTGGACAGACTGGAGGAAAAAGAGGAGCCTCTATCAGAGACTTGTTCAGCAGCCACTGGGTGCTGCAACATGTCTATCCAGCAGTTAGACAGCTACAGATGTGAAGACCTGCATATAGTAAGTGGGTGCCGCTAACAGGAAAACAAGTGGTAAGATATGTGCTAAAACAAACACAGCCAACACACCACAGACTAGATAAGACTGTCACTTCTTACAGTGCAAAAACAGAAGTACTGTAACAACAAAAATCACACTCCAGAGTAAAAATGTCACACAGGTGATCTCAATCACCTGTGTGATTGCAAGTAGGCCAGCTTCTCATCAGCATGCAAACACACTAATTTGAAGCACATAGGTCAAGGTGAGGTTTTCCTACATCGCAGGGAGATGTCGCCCAACTGTCGATCGATCCATCTTCCTGTTGAACAGCCACTCTCACACTTTCCACTTTTTAAAATGTATTCCATAAAAAACGAAAACTACGTAGACGTTGCAAACACTTTATTGGGAAGCCTAATGCAATTGCACAGTCAGACAGTTGTTTTACTACTATACACTGCTGTCACAACTCGTGCAAAAACACATGCAAACATAATTCAGGGGATACATTGTTGCTCAGAGTAAACACTGGACTTTGGCTGAACAGTAATAACCATTTTGTGGATCTGGTCACGCTCCTGATGCTCTGATGTGAAAAACAAAATCCATGCAGTTAGCAGCAGCTGACCGCGATCTGCATGTAAAGCTTTACTGAGTGTGCAATGCCTGAAATTCATATAGTCAAAGAAAAGTGGAAGTTCTAATTTTTGTTTCCCTAATATTGTGGGTTTTAAAAAATACAGAAACTGAAAGCACTTGATAGAAAATTGAAGCTGGTCGATGTTTCTGCCTCTATGCAGCAACACAGAGTATCTAAACTGTACATGAAAAGATTTTTTGCTAGTGCAGACACAGCTTTGGGGGAAAAAACTACTACTAGCAATACACACACACAAAGCAGATACACAAGAAAACACAAGAGAGAGAAAATGCCTTTCATAAGCTAAAAACTAAAGTAACACTAAGCTTCAGTAACACATGTCTGTTATTTCAGTGTTTGTGAATTGAGCAGTGATTCATATCAGGTTGTGACCAAACCAGAGTGAACGGCAGTGAAGCCACACTTGCACACAGTTCACAGATAAACATGATGCATGTACAGAAAGATCACACAGAAAGAATTAAACATGCTAGATGTAAAATTGTGTGATAGTAATATCCTTATTTACAAGAAAAGAACAAAACTCATATATAGAGAAATGACACAGTGTTGGTTGCATTGTCCTCTTTCTGTACAAAAGAAATATTCATCAAATATGTGTGAGTGTAAATTCTGCTGTAGACTCTGGTCTGGTTACAGTATAGGCATCATAAGACAAATACGTGAGTTTAAAACTTTTTTTCTGTGGGACTAGGGAGGGATGAGGGGGTAGAAAGAACAGGGTGAGACCTGCACCGAATGTCCCTGCTCCTCTGAAAAGGATCCTGCAGTGTCTTCTTTCTCCCAGTCATCTCATAAGATTTAAAAAGATGCAAAACCTAACCCTCAAAAATTATTCTGAAACAGATTATTCTTTTAACTCTAAGGTAGCAATTTTCTGGAGTCCATTATAGGTGACAGATTTTCTTAATCAGCCCACGTCTTTATGTATAGCTGATATGGATAAAATAGCAACTAAAGGTGGCAATTTTTTACATTTGTTATTTTTATATATATGTTTGGGGCTCATTTATCATTTTCTCTGCTTTGGCATTTAATTGTTGTTTACAATAGTCTACTTGTAGTACTCCACCTGTTTATGAACTCTAGAAAGCAGTCAGGCTCAGCAGTACTGGGCCCTTCCCTTAAAACAGCTATATGAATAGGAACCTTTATTTCTTTAATTTTATATCACAGCCATTTTATTCTTCAAAAAAATGGTTTTAAAAAATTTCATTTGAATAAAAGTGTATTTAGCGTAAAACCTCCATGAAGGATGTGCTTGACTCTTCCAGAAAGAGGAGCATTACCCCGTGGTGTAATTATTCTCATTGCTGTTCTTTCGGTAACAGTAAAAGAAGATGATGATGATGACGATGATGATGAGAAAGATCAGGTAAGCAAAAGCTCTGCCCATTATTCCTGCAGAGGTAATAGCATTCGTGGATGCTGCAGGGTTGAAGACAGACAAGTTAACAGGGGGACCAACACAGGGGGATGTATGATAATAGTTTTCTGTAAATGTTTTCTCTTTAAAAAATGTTTCTCTTACGTGACATGACTGAGATGGTGAGGCTGCAGGTAGCAGCGTGGATCTTGTTCTGTGAGGTGCAGACGTAGAATCCTGATGTATCTTTGGAGATATTATACAGTGACAGGATGCCTCCATCTGAAACACAAAGAATGTGGTTTGATATACAGCAAATTATGTACAATAAACGAATACAGGCTGTGATAGAGAAGAGTGAAACCGTACATCTGACTTGTAATATTGTTGATCCTACGTAACTCTGTGCCTGTGCCACTCAGGCATGGACTCACTCAAAAACTATTTCAATAAATTAAAACAGAGCTGGATTTGTTTTTCTTTTTAGCAATTATTTAAGTATCGCCTTATAAGTGAGACCAAACTGCAGCAGAGACTGAATACCAGTCATTCTTGAGACAATTCTGAAACTCCTGGGCTTTTCCATCTTTAAAGTGTCCTTCGTGTCACACCTCCTGCTCACTTTCTACTTATTCTTCAATAAGCAAATGTCAGAAAACATTAAACGTCTGGACGTTAAATGGGGACATTAAATAAGTCTCAAGCATTTTGTGCAGGCCAATCTCTGTGCTCCTGGTTTTGCTACTGCTCCTCAATGAATCTCCAAATGTTCTGCTGTGAAACATAGTGAACCTTTTGTAATCGTTAAAGTAAAAGTCCTGTGATTTAAGAACACCAAACAGCACCATGTGGTGCAATATTAAACACCCAACAGTGGCTATGTAACAAAAGTTAAGCTCACTTGTACACCAAGCATAGCATCACTCCAATCATGTCCACATTTGTTCTTGTTAGCAAAGATGAGTAAAACCTTATGATGTGACATGTGACATAGACTTGAAAGGATCAGTGTGTTACTTACTGTCAGTGGTTTTGGGGTCTTGAGGAACAGGCTGATTATGCTCACAATAACGCTTCCAGCTATAAGTGGGCGCTGGAGTTCCTTCTGCAGACGCACAGGTTAAGGTGATATCCTGGCCATGCTTTGCTGTTCCCTGGATCTTACAGACGGGTGTAGAAGGAGCCACTAAAAGATGACAAATATAAATATGTCATGATTATTCTTTGACTGAATTAGTAAAAATCCCAACTACTTATGGAATACATGGCGTATACCAAATGGACTTGGCCATTAACAGTCATACCTCTGAACAGCAGGAAGTACCCCACACAATCATTATGGACATTCAAAACATACATATACAGGATACAGTAAGTGTTAAAACATGCACAGACACTCTCTTTAATAATTCACTGCATTAAGAATAACCAACATATCAGAACACACAGTATAAAGGTTAAACATTAGAGTGTACCATCTTATAATATATAAAAGCAGAAACAACAGCTGACATATTACCTAAAACCACCAGGCGTGTGGAGGTAGATGGGTTGCCCCTCCTGTCACCTGGGATCTGCACACGACACTCAAAATCTTTATTGTCAGCCAGTGAGATGGAGGAAAGCTTCAGGTTAGCCTTTCCACTAGTGACATCTAGATCCAGGGACACCCGACCTTCATAGTCAGGGTCTATGTCGGTAGTGCCGGCAGGATAATAGTAGGTGATGATCAGGGTCTGTTAGAAAATGACAGGATTAGAGGAATAATAAAAACACAAGGACATGTTTACATCTTATGGTTTTCATATTTATTCAGACAGATTCATAAAGATAGGTAGATACCAACCTCTACAACGGTAGTTTGCTGACTCAAAATAGACCAGGACATGATGACTAATGTCTGGGAGTTGATGGGCTTTCCAGGTATAAAGGAGCAGGGCAGCGTGATGTTGTCACCTCTGGTGTACTCATACTGACTTTGGGGGATGGTAACAACAATGGCACCGACACCTGACAGCACTGTCATGGAGATAAAAACACATCAAACAGATCAATACAATGCGCTCTCAGCTATCCTGTATGTATAACAACACTACGTTCTGATATTGAATCACTTGTCTTCTATGGATTCTTTGCTAATAACAGTTCAGCAGCAGAACACCAAACTTGACCAAAAATCTACTACTCCACCCTTACACCTGCCTACTAAATATAATAATCATCTGTAGTTTTTAAACCAAGCCTGAAAAGTTGTGATGCTCCAACATAATTATTGTTTTTTAGTTTCAGATTAAACTGGATATATTTCTGATTTTGGTAAACAAAAGCATTAAATCCTCCCCTGCTGAATCATGATGGACATTTTAGTTTTGATTTTACAATTCTCTTTACTGA
>VOQK01001488.1:0-16044 GCA_015052645.1 Benitochromis conjunctus
TAAGTTATCTCATCTATTAAATGCCAAGGGTGATTCTCGTAAATATGTTATGACATAGGACTTGCAATAATAATAATAATAATAATAATAATAATAATAATAATAATAATAATAATAATACCTGTGTCATTCTTAGAATGAGAAAAATAATACTTTTGCTGACATACTGCCCAAACAGAAAGCAATAAATTACATTCATATCCCCTCAAATTAAAGGAAGTCTTAAAGGCAACTTTTCCGTGAAAGGTCTGATAATTCTAATTATTTTACACAACAGAAGGTCGAGTATAAAAAAAAATGTAGTCTTATAAAACCAGCACAGGAAGGCTTTTTTTTCTGGCAAACTCACTTCAGACACCTGGCTGTGGTTTCATGGGCTGGAGGCAGGAATTCCGAGAAGTCATTGTAGGAGTCAGATTTGTGGGACAGGCATCCTAGTCTGGTCTTCATGGTGCAAATCTTGCAGAAAAAGAACACAGTCCTTAATGTTTTTCATCCCAACGAAAACCGACTTTTGCATCATTTTGCATATTGTTTTGGTACTTTGCAATAGTTGCTGTTGTGCAGTGCCACTTTATGTAATACTACCTGCATCAGGACTGAACCTCTGCTCTAAAATCATGCCACACCACTTTAACCACAACACACCTCCAACCTTCCCCAACTCCTTCTTGGCTTTCCCTGTGCCATGTTATTTATAATATACCGGAAACACCCTTGCTATCAAGAAGCTTGCTCTTATATAGTTGCTGTTGCCAAGGTGGCTAATCATATGTTTTGTCTTTGTGTACTTGGGCTTTTCCTTTAGATGATGTATTTATAAGTTCTCAAATGTTGATGAATGACCTGTTGAATAAGCTGATCATAAAGAAACAAGATGCAGAGAGATTAGGCCAGCTGAATCCACAAGACAGGACTGAACGTGGACAACAGGTGCAACTCCATATGCAAAGAGTCGATTCCGTATGGCTCTGCCTCATTCAGAATGGAGCTTCAAACATCACTGATACCCAACTTCCCTTCCTGAGAAGGTGTTTTGGTATGGCTGTGCAATGCACATAATGCAAAGTTTTAAATGAGTTTCACAGGGGATGAAAAGTAACAATCATTTTTCATTTTTTCTGATCATTTCGCCTGCATTATAAATGATAAAACAACAGAAATGTATTTTTGCAGCTATTCTGCTTATTTATTACCATTAAACTGATCACTGTGTAGGGACACTAACATAATAGGCTAATTTGTGTCTTCTAAATAAATATCATGTTTATAGTATTTAGATGACCCTTCAACATGCGGGGAGTCTTTAAAAGACCCTCTGTGTATTAACCCCGCCCCCCCAACACAAAAAGCCATCATGGACCACACTGAAACAAACCATATCTCCATCTCTCAGCACAGTCTGTCCTGTTTCACTTGTACACTGCTGCTGCCATGTACAATTTGTCACTGTTCTGCCTCTGGGACACATGGGTCACTCCAGATGGGGCATGGTTATAAAGATGTTTTTTTAAAAGTCTATAAAGGGGAAAAAAAATTATGAAAGCCATTGAACGGATAGTCTCAATAAACTGTTGTTAAGTATCAGTGTTGTCATTAATATTACTTACTTCCTTACTTAAGTTTAACTGTAAAATGTTACTGGTGTATTACTGTATATTTAAATCCAGTGACGTCTGTCATCACTGAGAAAAAGAAGCACCCTAAATAATAATTCTATGCTCTATTTATTTGTGTAATTTGGCTTTCGCCACGTCTTGATTTAGTGGATCATTCATTAATTTTCAGATTTTAATTTTCATAAAATGCTTAATTTGGTAACTGGAAACAAGGTAAACCAGTTTGGGTAGTTTTCTATCAGACAACATACACTACATGGACAAAACTACTGGGCTACCAACACTTTAGACCTACAGAAGCTGCTCTGCTGTGGAAGCTCATACCATGAAGCTCCCAGCACACAGTTTCTCTTCTGATGTGAATGCCAAGAGGAGTTTTGGAGCTCTGCGGTTGTGAGTCAGCGCAACATTGGTGTTTTTATGTGGCTTGTTTCTTGGTGACTGCGTTGCTGTGGTTCCTAAACACTTCCACTTTGCAATAACACCACATACATTTGTGAAAGCAGACTGAATGACTAGTTACACCTTAGTGACTGTAAACAACTGAATTCAAAGATAAAGAGGTGGGGAAAACTATCTTTGTCCGTACTGTCTACAACAGTTTATCAGACAACTACATTACTTTTTTTAATCTGTAGCAAAAGCCAAGTAAAGTCATTCTTTATTTGTTTCTAGTCTTTCAGCTGATCTAACGTAAACAGACAGTAGCACATATTTGGGTAAAGATTTTATAGACTTACAATTTTAAGTTGTCCGCTTACTTTGTTGCAGTGTTCGTGATAGTCCTGTTATGTAAACATTTCCAGAGTGGGCTATTTCATTAGACACTGATGAGCTTTAGAATGACTCCAGCAGCTTATGTCTCCATCTATCCATCCATCCATCATAAAAAGCCATTATTTTGTATAATTATCCCAGTTTAGCATCCCTTTTTCTTCGATGATATAAGTGCAGCAGAGGAGTTAGAGCACTAGATTGTTTTGATGTTTGGACCTTGAAGTGGGAACATTGCATGAAATGTACTGTTGATTAGCTGACCGAAATCCAATTGCTGGACATAATGGGCTTCATCCACCACATGAATTCCAAAGCTCTTTAAAATATTACTTGTTGTTCTCCGTCTCTCCACTCCTGGGTGTTTTGAGGTGTTGCATGCATGTAAGAGAGTGTATGTGCACTTATGTTTGGGCTGCACTAATGCAGAAGGTTTGCGGTATTGCTATTTAATGAAATTTGTTGAGCACTCTGCCATTAAGCGGAAGAGGTAAGCCAGTGAAAGAAATCTATGTTCACAGAGGAGAACATGAGGTTACAAAACCATCAATGAAACCTGGAATATTGTGCACTGACAGATTTGTTTGGGTTAAGAGTTAATGCTCTGTCAAAAACCTTTTCTACCTTTTAAATCTAAATAAAGACTGCAGGCGGGTTGTTTCATATGCACTGCACATGTGATGCAGCCTGCCCCAGAAACATCCAAGTTATATATCGGATGTTATATATAAAACAAAGCCACTCAACTAGAAAGGCAGCTTATGTGTCATCTATATGAGTCATAATCTCAAGGTGCACTTAACACAAGGTATTATTGAAAAGTCATTTATAGAGAGGAAAGCTAAAATGATAGGCAGGGATATTTTAAGCATGATGGACTATGTATAGACTTGTAGTTAACTAAAGATCACTAGTGAGGGCCGAGTTATGCGTCAGTAGTCGGGAACATTATAAAAAAAGACTTATTAGAAGGAAACAAGTATAGCAATAACACCAGAACCACTAAAATTTAAGATTTAAAATATAACATGGAAACCATGTCAAATTCAGTGTCTGTTCTGCAGTTTTTCCCCCACAAGATGATGCAAAGCCTTAAACCTGTTTACATCCACCAGATTGCTGGCAGGGCTAGCATTAAGTCCCATTTAGCTAACAGGCTAAAGAAGCATGGTTTCAGATACTTCCTGTCAAACTCTCTTACATGTGTTTTGGCCTTGAAGTTCTTCACTTGTAAGATTTTTGTTTGGATCTGCCATAAAGGTGAAGACTCCATAAAAGTGGGTTGATGTGTATATAAGTAACCTATTGGAATATATGAGGTTAAGTGCTCAATGATAATAGGATTGGTAAACTCCATCGCCTGGATTGAAGTAGGTTTAAAGCATCTGTGGAAGACAGAAACATACAGCTATACATTACAGAAGGTGCTGATCTTTTTTGTAATCACCAAATCCATTTTAGCATCACAAAATTCAATTTATTTTCTCATTTCTATGTTTGATTCAAATCTGTTTCAGTTCCCAGCTAAAATGAAAGCATAATGTGTTTCTATTTAGTACTGTGTATTCTTAAATTCATTTTGGGACTACTTATTCATATTCAGCAACATAGTCATTTCTATTCCATTTTAATTTTGATTCATGAGACAAAGCTATGCTTTTTAATATTATATTTTTCTTTATTTTTTCTTGGTTTAAAAGAATAACCATATTTATTCAGGCTGTTTCTGTGAGATTAAAATCAAATGTTAGTGTTTTTCATGTTTTATTTAATTCTATTTGTGGCAGAGGGCATGAACACGCATTTAGGTGTGTGCATGTGCACAGCAAACGATAATGCAGAGGCTTTCCTACATGAATAGTAAAACAATAGTGTTTATAAGCTACTATTCTACAAATATTATATTTGCCAAGCCCTTTGTGGCAATAAATATCTAACATAATCAGCTGGTTCTTCAATAAATTTCTCATGCTGCAAATACACCCCAACTCCACCTGCTGTAGGTGCTGTAAAGTAAGAGACCTTCTAGCCAACAGCAGATCTTGAGAGCAAAAGGAGCACTGCGGTCAACAGAGCTGTGTTTGCAGTGATGAACTTCCCAAACGTAAGGGCATGGTCTACTAGTAAATCACAAAAGTGTCGTTCCCTCAAACAGGTAATTAAAAAAAAGGAAATGAGCAAACACACTTAGGTGTCGATTTATAAATTTCGGCTGTTTAGTCATTTAAAGTCTGTGAGGGAAAATACTACTTTTACAAAAGCAATACAAGAGTGAGAAAATTGACAAGGGCACACACAGCAGACATAAACAATGACGCAAAGCTGCAGGAATGACAAAAAATCTCACTTAAATAAATCTCCCAGAGAATGAAGACTCTGGTCAGAGAAATAGATTGGAGTTTATTCCATTTGAGTGGTACACGAGAAACCAGATCTGCTAAGGTTAGAGTAGAAATGGGGAGTATCTACATTACTTATTGGCTGCTTTACTTACCATGAATTGTAATTACACAATTTAAATGAGGAATGATGTGAGGTAGTTCAACTATACAGCTTCAGAATAAAAATTAAGACAAAAAACAAAGGATCTGAAATGCCTGCTTCTTCATGACTGCAAGGAAGCCAGAGAAAAGTCTCAGAATTGTCTTTGTTGACAGATTTCTTATATAGTTAACCAAGCTATGCTTTTAAGCTGCACTTCCTGCAAAGCAGCGCAGTTGTTTAATCACCTCCTATATGAGTGATAAGTGAAAATGAAAGGTTATTTCATGCAGATTGCATAATGCATCGAACATATTGCCTTTAGACCGCGATTAGTGATTTAAATTGAAACACATCTGGTGATGAATTCATGTTTGGCAATAATACACGAGCATTTAAATATGAAATACTGGTAGTTAGGCAGCAGCTTACATCCATTAGTACTTGAAACAGAACCCATGTATCATGGTCAGAGTTTGTTTGTGTGCCAGCATGTGCTATTCTTTAGCAGGCGGAGGACATCAAGTGAAATTGATAAGGAGAGACATTTATATATTGATAAGCTTGTTTGGCGAGTGACAAAATTGTCAGTATCATGGCAACAGATGCCCTCCTCCTGCTACTTTGTCTTTTCTCCCTGTCTCTTCTTCTTTGTTTAGACAAATCTGTGTGTTCGTGGCTGTTGTGAGGAACATTCTTCATCTGCAGTATGATGCGGACACGTGCTGCCGCTACCGCTGAGCTATTTATAAAAACCCCTGACAAATCCGTGTAGTCAGGGGGAAGCAGTGCATGTTCTATTCAGCCATGCAGCAAGGCTGGCTCCTGGAGGAAGGAGGCTAAAAACAGCAACAGAGCTCAAATGCCTCGGATACACACAAGTACGCCTCGTGAATCTAAAAGTACAGGAAACATCCGCTAGACTTCCAGTGTCTGAGATCCCTGGTGGGGTTGGTGAATTAAGATGTTAAAATGTAGATCATGAAAGTTGTGTCTGTGTGTGTGCGTGTGTATGAATATTCTTTGATGTTACCTAACTTGGTGCAATGCAGGTTTTGAGACATCTCTCCATGTTTTCATTTTCGCATGCTGACAAGAGACACTCTGCAGTTCTATACGCTGCATGTGTGTAGTATCAGCTTTAAACAAATCCTGTAAAAAGGGATTCGATTGATGTACATATAGCATATTCATTTGAAAATTCTCTACTTTGCAGCATACTGGTGTATACCAGTAAAATGCATTCATTTGGTGCTAAGGAGAGTGACCGTATTGATTAAAAAACGAATGTCGTACTATTCTATACACAGCACGACCGCGTAGGGAAGATGTACGGGGCCCTGGTGAATATGTCGGCAGTGACGCTGCATTGACGTTAAAAGCAGAGGGCACGTGTGTCAGGTCATCTCTCAAGTTAAGAGAAGATAATCTTATGCACAGGTCACATCCCTGCTCTTGTTCCTGTTGGGTGCAAGTAAAAATAGCAGCCTGTCAAGTTAAAGTTTTATACATTGCTCTTACATTTTCTTCCTACTTCCGAGCCCATCTCACAGCATGCGTCATACTGTTTCAGCGCTCTGTTTCGCTAAAAGACATTCGCACAATTATTCCAACATTTATATGTTTCCCATTACTGTAAAGTTGTTTTCCACCTTAACTTCATCTCTTTTTAATTGCCATTATTGTTATTCAGCTTCTACTTTGAAAATATGTTTCTTATTTTGAAAATGTTTTCAAAATAAGAAACATATTTTCTAAATAAATTCTTTTAAATAAGAGCTTTAAAGGACAAAAAATAAGGACAATCATATGAGCTAACCTAAAATGTGTAACAGCATTACTTTGTAGGGCTCACATTGTGTGCCATGTCATTCCAATTCCAGCAAGAGCTGTCTATCTTGCCATTAAATTAAAGAAACAATCCTGAATATGTCACTGTCTAGGTCATGCACAACACTGATTGAAATAATGAGGAACTGTTTCACTTTTAGCAGGGTGACTCAGCATTCCCATTATTTGTTACTTTTATATAAAACCTTTTAAACTGCAGACCAAGCTGGATGTCACTAAAATGCTTTTGCTTTCTCTCTCTCAGAAACGGCAACAAACTTTATTATGTGGGGAAATCTTACTGATTACTTAGGACATGAGACGTGTTCGTGTTGCTCCTGAATGGTTCATGTGCAAAAATAACCAGCTGCTGTAGTCCTAGTTTTGTAAATTATATAATATGGAAAGTTTTTGCTCCTCAGCTCAGTCTATTGTGTATGTTCATGTTTATAATACAACCATCCTTTAAAAACGATGATTTTGCAGTGTCTGTAATAATGTCCTTAATAATCATTGTAAAGAAAAGCATTTGAAAAATATATAGTTTATATTATATGCATATTTTATATGATATTTATATTACATGAACAATATTATTATACAATGTTATAATAATATTATATAATGTTACTTATGCTATTAATTTTTCACTCTTAAAAAAAGTTGATAAAGATATTTTATTTTAACCCAAGTTTCAAAGCATTTTTGCAGTCTTCTTACTTTGTTAACCCCGCCTGGTCTCAGTATCCCCCACATCACAATATCGTTTGAGTACTTCACATCCACACAGGATCTGGCATTCACACGTCCATTAATTAATGAATCCATGAGCTGCTTAATTACTCCACTCACTCACTGTCAGCCCTACTCTCGCTCTTTTTCACACACATTAAGAAAAGAGTACAGTTGCTTCTGTTATCTCTGCAGAACCATTGATGCATGCTGGCTGATTTGCTTCTGTGGCACTGCGTCACCTTGATGTGCAGACCTCTTTAGAGAACAAGGGTTCAAAAATACTTTCTAAGGAATCAGCAAGTTCTTCTGGACCAAGTATGGCAAGAAAGATCACACAATGTTCTGACCTACATAGCATACTGAAGGGGAAAGAGCGTCTTATTATGTACATACATTTAGTACATAGAAGGAGAAATACTACTAGAGTGCTAATATTATACTTCAATTATTAGTGAAGGAACAACAAAAGAAAAGTATTTTCTTTTGTTGAAAAGAATCTCCAAAGTACTGGAAATCTCTCAAATCTCGGCTAGTCTGCTGCCAAATGTCACAATCAAAGTGCGATTGTTTGTCTAGCTCTACTCTCCATTCATTACATAAGCCTGTTTTTGCTGTTTTCGGGCTAATTAAGATGCACTGTGACTCAGATGACAAGTTATAAGGGTGACTGCTCGGCAGTTCAGCTTTGGCAAGTCCATCCGTGTCCGTTCCCTCTCTGCTGCAAACTTGTCAGATTTAATGCTTGAGTCACAGGAGCACAGCTGTGGTCTTGCACTTGTGCCTTCGCCTGTGTGCATTTGTGTACACTTGGCCATGAGAGCGGAAAACCGACTGCCCACAGAAGTATGTGTCAGACCATCTGATGTATTGCCACCTTTAGCAACAACAGAAGGAGAAATCATGGCCGGTTTCGATTTTATTACGGGTCTCAGGACAGGCCAATTCACAACACGTGTTGCCCTGAAGAACTGTTTGCTGCCACTCTGTTCCAGAAATGTCTGCAGACTAGTTTATTTCTGTTGTCACAATAATCAAAGTGTTAAAGAGAAAATGATGACTGTTTTCTGATATACAGTTAAGTCTTTATATATTTGGACACCGATAAAGTTTAGTTTTTTTACCTGTTTACTGAAACATATTTCAGTTATAGTTATATAATTGACATGGACATAATGTGTAGGAATGTGTAGGGTCTCAGCTTTCATTTGAGGGTATCACCATTAAAACTGGATGAAGGGTATAGGAGTTTCAGCATGTGCTACCGTCTTTTAAAGGGACCAAAAGTAATTGGACAATTAACTCAAAGGTTATTTCATGGGCACGTGTGGGCAATTCCTTTATTATGCCATCAATTAAGCAGATAAAAGGCCTGGAGTTGATTTGAGGTGTGGTGTAGTGGATAGACAACATGCGGTTAAAGACACTCTCCTTGCAGGTGAAACAAGCCATCCTTAAGCTACAAAAAATGAGACATTAAGAGAAAGAGTAGAAAAATTGACAGTTTGGTATTGTGGTGGGGCGTGATCTGCGGTGCCGCTGCAGGGGAGGCAGACGCACCTGAGTGGCATCCGCAATCACGCCTCGCTGGCATAAAGAGTCCGTACTGGGTCGTCTCAGGTGTTGTTGCTGTTAGCGTGTGTGGCTGGGAGCTGCAAACCCACAGCCAAGCCGTGTGTAAACAGCAACCGTGTGAGTTAATAAAAAGTTAATGCTGAAAAGCATGCGAACGTCATCAAGTCTGCTGTGGTTTTGTTACAGGTACGTCCTGTGAAAGAAAGAAAGCACTGGTGAACTCCGCGACGCAAAAAGACCTGGACGTCCACAGAAGACAACAGTGGTGGATGATCACAGAAGTGAACAACACTCTGAAGGAGGCAGGCGTATTGATATTAAAGTCTACCATAAAGAAAAGATGACATGAAAGTAAATACAGAGGGTTCACTGCGAAGTGCAAGCCACCCATAAGCCTCAAGAATAGAAAGGCTAGATTGGACTTTGCTAAAAAACATGTAAAAAAGCCAGCACAGTTCAGGAAAAACATTGTTTGAAAGATGAAACCAAGATCATGCTCCACCAGAATGATGGCAAGAAAAAAGTATGGAGAAGGCGTGGAACGGCTCATGATTCAACGTCATCTGTGAAACACGGTGGAGGCAGTGTGATGGGTTGGGCGTGCATGGCTGCCAGTGGCACTGGGACTCTAGTGTTCATTGATGACGTGACAAAGGACAGAAGCAGCTGAATGATGTGTTCAGAGACACACTGTCTGCTCCAATCAGGCTAAATGCAGTCAGATTGATTGGGCCGTGTTTAATGATACACATGGAAGAAGTGCAAAGAAGAGGAATATTATTGAAAGCCCAAGTCGGTCACATGATCTTAACCCAGTAGGATGCATTTCACTTATTGAAGACTGAACTTCAGACAGAAAGCCCACAAACAAACAGCAGCTGCAGTGAAGGACTGGCAGAGCATTAAAGATAGTGGTAATGAACAGAACCAAAATTAGAAAAAAAACTTCTATCTGTCCAAATATTTATGGACCTAACTGTATGATTATATAATTTCTTCTTAGAGAATGGTCTAGTATGGTTTTTTGTTCCCATGTGAATTTTGTTCCATTCCATTTTACTATATATCTAATGTTTGTTTGAGTAAGTCTGAAAAAGTATGGTAGAATACCCACACTAATAATTGTGCGTTTGCATATTACATTACATTGATTTATTTCTTTTGTAACTTTCAAGGATTTTTTATCTTTATTTGTGGAACTTTATTTTTAAGGGGATTGGAAAAATAAGAATTTCACTGTCCAGTGTGAACCACTGTGTTTATTTCCAACCTTCATATCACAATGAATCATCTAAATTTCTAATACTGGTCCAAATGAACAGCTCTGTTTCACCTCGGTGCAAACAAAGTCCTTCTACAAGTTGGTCGTGCAGGTCCTGCAGACATCTTTTTCGAAGCCTTTATCTAACTCAGTGGTGACAGTCGCATTACATTAATTTCAGCTGCCAACATAAAACATTAAAAGTGCATGTAGAGTCCTATTAAAAAAAAGAATGGCATGCCATTGAATCGCTTATAACTGCATTCAAAGAACTCCCCACTGTCCTAATTTCTTTGTTGTATAGGTTAAATAAGAATTGGACTGGAAAAAGACATAGATTATGGCCCCATCAACATCACCATGCAGAATTCTGGACGTCCAAAGAGAACTGAGTTCTCTAAAAAACAATTTTACCAAAGTGTGAGATCTTAATCTGGTTTAACACATAAGGCTATACAATGATGGTAAAACCTTTTTAGTCAGCCCTTTCTTCAGCTGATAATGTAATGAAGACATAGCAGTGAGCAATGCTCGTGAGTGTCAAGGTTGGAGATTCAGGAAACCAAGAGATCTTTCCTGGAGAACTGTTTCTCCAATTAACTTAAAAGACCTTTGGAGAGGTTAGGTTATTGGTGGTGTTCTGGTCCATCCCTCCGCCATATTTGGAAAACCATCAAGCCTCCGTGCATTCTCGCCACAAAATTAGGAATTATCAAGTGAAGTTCTAAACAAGCTTTTTCCAAACTTCTATAAAGGAAAGTATTTAAGTAGAGTATTTCAGCTGCAAAAAGCAAAAGTGCCAAAACTCTCTAAGCCTCTAATTTGCAACACACCACACATCAGATTTGAAAATCTGAAAATAGATCTTTAAAGGTCAATGTATGCAAGACGGCCCAAAAAATTCTCACATAACTAGCACCTTTTAGTAAATCTGGGTTAACATTCCCCCAGACAAGAAGAACTCTTGGCTGTTACAAAAACTGTTTACAGGCTGTGATACTTGCTGGGGGGGGGGTTACTAAATACAGACCATGCAGTGTGCCCAAACATTTGCTTCAAGCTATTTTCCTTCTTTGTTACTTTGAAACTGTAAAAGATGGAAATATAAGAGCAGTGCTGCTCAGGTCAGCCTCTTCTAATATACTCACAGCCAATGAACTTTGGACCAAACTGTGGGTGACCAAAATTGTGCGTGTCATTATATATTCGCTTCACATGAAAAGCGTAGTGGCACTCGTAGAGCAGATGGATCTTTTTTTCTGGATCCCAAACTAACTGCAATAACCTTATGTGCCCTTATATGTCAATGCTGTAGATTTGTATTCTGTCTGAGATTAAGTTATAATCCACTGGAGCTTGTGAAGTGGACACAGATTATGTTTCTACACAATAAACTGATAAAGAGGAGCCTGCAGCAGGGAAGTGACAATAATCTGACCGTACATGAATGTACCTTTTTGAGTAGAAAGAAGATGAAAATAGTAACAGGGTGTTATGTACTGAAAAGCCCCTGGGCAGTTCTTATCCCAGGTTGACTCGTAGAGTGAGTAATGAGCTCAGGTGTTTTCATGGCAAGCCTCAGAGGACTGAGGAACTGTGGCGCTATGGAACATGATTAACTAGATGAAAATTTTACATTTCTGACTTGAGAATATTTTTAGTAATATGTCTTGAACTCATTACTTTGCTTTTAGGATGTTGCTTCTGAGATGGAAAATATATGGATCTTCAAAAGTCCATGATTACAAAGTTCTAAATGGAGGAAAAGAATAATAATAATAGGATTCTTTAAAGGCACAAAAGAGGGCAGATAATTGTAGTTTTATTGTAGTTTTTCTTCCATCCTTGACAGTTCATTCATTCATTTACCATTGGACAATCCCTCCACTTTTTGAGTTGCTGTTATGGTGTCCTCAATATTGTTATGCCGTCTGTGTGCCACAGCAGTCGCACAACAGTAAACATGATTTCACCTTCTTAAACTGCAGCTGTCCAGCTTACAGCAAAGTTGAAGTACTTCTACGACGTGTTAAAGCTGCTTGACAGGAGGATGATTATTGTGCTGTTATACTCTATATTATGACAAAGTCAGTGGCATCATGTGTTAAAGCATGCCAAAGTGCAAGACAATGCTATTCTGTGGGAAACACTGCCTTAAAACCAAAAGACTTCACTGTATACAGCAGTCACCAAAGTTATTGTATACAATACTGTGTGGGTTCTTTGTTTCCTCAGCTCGCCACAGTATGTCACATAGATATTTCGGGCTTCACTGTGACAACACTGGGGACTCTTCACATGAATCCTCATTGGTTTCTCCTAATTTCAAAATTACTCATTGACACTGGTCACCACTTTTGTTCATCAATATGATAAGCTTTCAAAGACCTCTAAGTACAAACTAATAATAATGAGGCACATTATCATTCCCTTAGCCCAAGATTAGAAAAGTGCAGCTCACTGAACCAATTTTCTGCTCTGAGGGATAATTCACTTAGAGTTTGATGCTACTGTAGCAAAAACATTTTGACTGCTGTACATTTGCTATCAGGGATAATGTGAATTTAAAGCAACACTAATGGTTTTGTCCACATAGGTGCATATTATGGGTTCATCAGTTTGAACTCAATTTGAGTTAGCTCATGGTAAATCAACTTGATGATTAACGATAAGCTTAATCAGCTACAGTATTAAACCAGCTGTAGGGTTTGGCGATACTTTTCTTTGGCAATGTTTTGCTTTATAACTACAGCTATTAAATATTTTGCACTACATATACAATATTACACACACACGGATACTTTCATCCTTTTTTATACCAACGTCAACCCCAGCAACTGATGATGATATTTTAGGTATTGACACTCACTGTGATAACCTGGCATGCCTCTTGAAATCCTTACATTCTATGTTTTAATAATGTGTTACACATATTTGCTTTCACCTCCCACAGTTCTCAAGTGACCACTGGGAGCCCTTACCACTGTCACTCACCTCGGGTGTAAAGGGAGGGCAAACAAGGCTGCCCAGTCTTTGGCCAAGTATTTATCTCAGAGCTATGTCAGATTACACTCAAGTAAATCTGCTTGTCACTGGCTGCACAGAACTATTAAAAGCACACGCATGTTTAGGATGATAAGGGCACAGCAATGACTTGCATTGGCTTGTGGAGAACATTTTGCTTGGAGATAAAATTAGAGCTTGTCATCTCCTGTGGGCTAAATCTAAAAATGATGAGATGTGACTAGACCGAATGAGTTTTTTTTTCTTCGTTCTTTTTTTCCCACTGTAGGCTAGTCTAGCGTTTTCAGTTTTGTCTTGTTTTACCTGGATTCATTGGCCCAAGTGTCAAAACGCTTTGTTCGGTTAACTGCTCACTACTACTGACTGTAAGCGTGTCTCTTTTTACTCAGCCCGCCTTCAGTCATTTATGTAATCAGTTTGTTCCAGAGACTTATTTTGAATTGCAGAAAATCAGATTCACTCCTAGGCCTCATGTTGTGTCTCCTAAAAGCAGGATTTAAAACTGCGTTTCATACAAATGTAACAAGAATACGCTGACTTCCATTGCTGAGATACAGTGCTGCACTTGAACTGCTACATGTTGTGACAACGGTAATTTAAAAAAAATGTGATTTTCTTCAGTCTTAAAAAAAGATTACAGTACAACAGAACTGGCAACATGTTCTGCAAATTGCATTACGGTGATTGTACTTTATTTGTAGAGGCAATGCCAGACAATCATACAATAACATACAACTAATGTGTTAAGTCAAATAATCTTTTGTGGGAAATGAAATGCTGAGGGATTAGGCCTTTTTTTTCCTCTTTTTTATTTGTGACAACTGGCAGCTGGGAAAGGCACAGGACATGAGGACAGGGAGCAGAGAAACGTGACAGAAGTCCCTCACTGGAATTGAACTGGGTGCATTGCATAATGCTCACCTTGAACCACTGGTGCACAGGGACACAAGTCTGGCATATGCTTTAGTGTGTAATTACATCTACCCCAAAAACATCTTCATTCTCATACACTTGGAAGTAATCCATTTAAAAATACCTAAGAGCACGCATTTGTGGAAGCCACCATGGTGCCCCGCAATCTTGAATACAGTAACTGAGATGGACTCTTGAATTCTGCCTAATCACATTGTATGCACGTGGCAAGAGACTGGACACATACATACTTCTTATAGGCATTTGTGTGGCATGAAGGCAAATTTTAATTCATGCCTGCACCTTCAGACTCAGGATATGAAGGATCTAATTCATCAAAGAAACAAAAACGTGAAGGCAGAGGACCGCATGACCGGCGTTCTACATAAAACGTTATCCTCGTCCTTCTCATCTCAAGCCTTGTATCCTAAACTGAAATCAGGACTCTAACACAACATGCATAAACATGTCTTGCTCTGAAAACATGCATAAACACACTCATTTATTATTACTGTCAAAATTGCATATTGTCAGCAGATTAGACATGTGATCCACCGGTCACTGAACAGCTGACAATGACAAAAAACAAAACAAATTATAACAACAACAACAACTGGTTATAAGCTAATGTGTTAGCTAATGTTAATCTCGAGTGTGCTAAAAATCAGACTTTCCCTCTGATAAACAGTTTCATTACATTCTCACGTAGCATGTAAATTATTAGTTAAGTGTCTGATCAACAATATTAACGACAAAGTTTCATTAACTAACAACTGACAGCTGACATAAACAGCAGACTGACAGCCTACACCCACTACAGATAAACTAGACGTAGAGTTGATTGTCCTACACAGGCCACCGTAACTAGGATTATGCACTTTAATTAGGAACAATAAAAGGTAATAGAATTCAGTTGACTGCAATTTGCAATCCACCGACATCGTTGGGTGAGATTTTACACTGTACCTTTAAATATGGAGCTACTGCCCACAAAGTAGTCATGGCAGCATCTTTAAAACTGACTAATCTAAACTATATATACACAGTAAAAGTGTTTAAGGGTAAGTAAGCTTTATAGGTGCTAATAGATTTTAAATTTGATTTGAACGATTATGTCAGATCTAGATATTTTCTCCAGCTTTTAGGATATTTGCTACCGGACAAAATATATGGGAGAGGGGAAGGTTGATAGAGGTATAGTCTATGGGAAAATGACCTTCTGGTCCTTTGATCTCTGACTTCAGTTAATGGCGGGCCTACCTTGCGATAGACAAGTGACTTCACTACAATTGTACAGTGTCCCTTGTTTTCACAGTCCCTCACATGTGACACTTGATTTCACAAAGCTACAATAGAAGAATGAAAAAGGTTCAGCTTGAGGCTCCAAAAAAGCGCTTTGCAAACAAATAGGCAATATTTGCAGTCATGTCCATCTTTTATGTAGAGGCTGAACATCCACCCTACAGGCAGAATGGTATGGATCTCCTGAGTGTACTCTTTGGAAGAAAGTCATTATGATTTTTTTTTTCAGAAAATATGAGTATTTTATTATAAAGCAGAGAGGAGAAAAGCTAGAGAAAAATTATAGGCATGAAAACATTAGATTAAACTCCAATGGAAGCAAATGACTGAAACTTGTTTGTCCCACTCCCAACAAACTGCACGTGTTTGCACATTTTGCAGTGACAGCTATATGCTCTTTTTGATTGATAAGAAGTATTAGAAGGAGTTTAGGTAGGTTGTATGCAACCTCACCCTCAGATGCCACTTGTGTAGACTTCAAAACCCTTCTCCGTCTTTGATAGCAGTGCTGAGTGACATTTACTGGACTGCAAA
>VOQK01001488.1:24541-36492 GCA_015052645.1 Benitochromis conjunctus
GTGACCAGACTGTCATATGAGGGTGGCAAACAAGGAGTGGTTCACTACGGTTTTTCCAAATGGCTTCATAAAGGGTCATAAACACAACCTGGTGTCATCATATTTACTGGCCAGAGACTGTGACAATGTGGGCCACCACGCCACAATTTAATCATGTCATTACTGTTACAGTGTTGAGGCAGAACAAAAGCTGAATGGTTGTGGCCTATATTAATACAGTTTGGGTCTAGCTTTGCTATCATGACCTATTTGTGAAACAGATTATGTGGATTGCTTGTATTTTAGACAGTTTTTACCAATAACATCCACTAGGTTACTGGTGACCAACAAAGGTTAGGGTTTACCCCTTCACTTTATTACTTTCATCCATTTCAAACACTCAAATGGAAAAGTTTTCAAGAAAAAAAAAAACATTATAATAATGGATTGCATTTATATAGCGCTTTTTCAGAGACCCTCAAAGTGCTTTACAATTCCACTTTTCATTCACTCTCACACACTGGTGGAGGCAAGCTACAGTTGTAGCCACAGCTGCCCTGCACGATATGGCAGCGAGGCTGCCATATCGCACCATCGGCCCCTCTGGCCATCACCAGTAGGCAGTAGGTGAAGTGTCTTGCCCAAGGACACAACGACTGAGACTGTCTAAGCCGGGGCTCGAACCGGCAACCTTCAGATTACAAGACGAACTGCCAACTCTTGAGCCACGATCGCCCTAATATATAACGCTAAAGTGAGGATACATAGGATACTTAATTTTAATGTTACAATTTCTAGTTTCTGAAAATTCACCTATTAAACCTTTAGCTAAAATAAAATCCAAACCAAATACTAAATCCAAGCCCCTTATGAACTGCCGGTGACCTGCTGGATGTTACTGTGGTTTTTGTTTAGTTCTTGTAATTGTTTTGTGTTTAAGTGGGTTAATGACAGTATGTTTATATATGAAAAATTTAGCAACAGCACCAACATGTTTACAGCGTGCGTCTTCTGTTTTCATGTGCAAAAAAAGTGGGTTTTTTTGTGTTAACCCTTGCAAATCCTTCCCCCTGTTTTTGACTGTCATGAAAGTTAATGGAGTTCCAAACTTGTACTTATTGTGTTTGCCAGGGCATTATGCTCTCACATTATCTGGTAAGAAGAGAAACAACGTGTCAAAGAGATGCTTGAAGCAGTATTGAGGAACACAACTCAGAGTGTCCATGTGCAATGTTAGTTAACTGCTGATCAAAGCAAAGAAGACTAGAAGGTTTCTTCTATAACACGACTCTTAGTAGTTAGCGAGAGTAGATATGTTCAATAACAAGATATATCCTCGTCCTCTTTGTTACAGTTAGTGTGGTTGTGATGTAACCAGTGTATTCTCCGCCAGCACATTGGAGTAGTCTGCTTCATCTAGCACAGTGACTTTTTCTATTTCAGCTAACAGTTTGAGTAGAAAATAACATCATCAAGCATTGCTCATGGGCTGAGATTGCCTCCAAGCTGCACCAGATCTAGCACACCTTTTTTTCTTTGAGTGTTTAAGTAAAAACACGACATGCGAGTTGGACAATTGTTCTTACTATTGGTAGGAACCATACCTGTAGAGTTAGTGGTGACTCACAGTTTTAGGAAATGTTAATGGCTGTCATGAATCATCACCACTCATATATCTGTAAGCTTAAAGAAAAGGAAGTTGAATGCCCTTTTGCTCTGTGTGTGTGTCAATAGACAACAGATAAGTAAAATAAAGCCACCAGTTTTTGAAAAATGTGAGCTGCTGTAACAGTTCCAGATTTTACAGCTAAATGCCCCAAAAATGTTGGCCATGTAACAGTTGTGCGTGGGATGGAGAGCAGAATATTCTCTGCACTTTCTTTCTGAATTCTGCAGAAAGAAAACGAGATGCTGACGGCTGCCAAGAGCCTGTAGGACTCTGGTGCTGAGTGTAGCTTTAAAAAGCTCTTTTACTGGTGGTGTGCCAGTAAAGTATAACTGATGAGCTTCAAATATTGAGGAAACAAGATTTACTAAAACTGCATTTTCTCTTACTTTGACAGCCTTCAGCAAAGTAAGAGCTGCTTTTTTGTTTTAATTCTGATGTTGAAGGGTTACATCTCATGAAATTGTGAAATTTCAAATGACCCGTGGAGCGCATCAACAAATGGATTTCCTTTAGGACCTATGTTTTGCAGCTGTCTTCTGTCATTGTTGTTTGCTGGTCTTCTGCCTTTAGTTTGACCTTTATCAAACGCATGCTCAGTTGGGCTTAGAACAGTCGTCTCAAAAATCGCACACTCCAGGGTTGCTTTTGAACTCAGTCGCCAAATGTGCTGCATCTGGCTAATTCTGTGCACAAAGTATACATCTCTACACGTCACCTAGCTGCACCTGTCACCAATACTGACTCAGTGCTATTTGGAAGCCATGCATGCCCATGCATCTCATTGCCTCCAATGACGTTTACACGTATTGTAGTGTGCTTCAGATAATGAGTTGTTTCAGGCACTTGACTTTATTTTTTCTTCCGCTCATTCTCCTACAGATTGGTGGTGATTTAATATGTTCGAAGGACAGATGTAAAATGTGTTTTTAAGCCATCAGTCCTCAGAGTGTATACACTGCATTCTACACAGATTAAGTGTGAAAATAATCTGCAAATTAATCAATTACAAAAATCTTTGTATTGTTTTAAAGTTAGTAAAATGTTCTCTGTGTGTCCAGCAGAAAACATTTTGACCCATCATAGCAGGAACTGCACAACTGCACAAATTGAGTACCAAAATTAGTTATGGCTGAATTTTCTTCAGCTTCTTCAATTTCAGAGTCTGGTATTGTTCATTCTGACTTAATGGCATGTCTCGGCCTACTGAGACATAATAAATAGCTATTGTTAAAGAGATCCGTGCCAATATCCATCCGTCCGACAGGCCATCTATCCATCCAGCCATCCACACAGGTGATGAAGGGTGAAAATGGGACAGATCGTCAGTCTATCACATGGCTTACACATTATTATAGTCATATTAACATTTCCTCTACCATTACGATCAAGCAAAGGTAGATGTTTTCACACTCATCTGATGTTTTTTTTATTTTAATTTTAAAATAGATCAGTGTCAGCAGACCGTTACAACACAACTACAGCTAGATAAACGCAAAGAGATAACTGTAATTATAAGAGTTCTAAAATGCAACAAAACAAGCAAACACAAAAATCATCATCACTGCTTTACAGACTCAAATGTTTTTATATACCATTTAAAGGTTGCAGTTTTCTCTTAATGTTGAATATGAGTTCTGAAACAGACATCAAACCCAAAATATTCAATATTTAGTTGAAAGATCCACATTTTTAAAAGAGACATAAACTCACTTATGTCCTGTATTTTTATCCCTTGCTTTGCATGATTCACAATTACAAAACAACAAAATAAAACCAGCAACCAAAAAAAAATGCCACACCATATCATCATAATTAATCTTTCCTGTTACTGATGTTCATCCTCCCATTGCCTCTCCTACAGATGTGTTAGACCAGCTGCTGAGTTGGACAGAAGATTATATATAAGAAACAAACGAGACACACAGAAACCAACATTTAGCCAGGGCCACACTCGCACCAGTGCCTCAATGTCATTTACTTATGAAAAAAACACTTTTTCTAATCATTTATATCAAAGGCTCTTGGTGGGTTTACTTTAATGATCACATAATACAAGCTTATGTAAACCTAACAATATTGGGAAAATAACAATTAGGTATGAATTTTCCAGCCCTTATTTTGAGTGGCAAATGTGGCAGCCACTTTACCATACATTAAATAAGGGTCCTAATTAAAATGACGAGCAAAACCACGGGACATGGCATTGTCAAGATGTTATAAATTAGAGTGTGTGACACATATAATATGCCAGCTCATTCCTGCTCTGTTATCCATCTTGGAACCTTGATTAGTTTACTGACATAATTAGGAATTATAGGTCAGACGTGAGCATACATACATCATCTGACCACTTGTGAAGGGTCATTTCCATATTTTCCATGATCCTGACTTCTCTATGGGGTTTATGAATAAAGGCAAAAATTGGTTTGTACACTACCTGCTGAGAAACCCAGCACAGGACAGCTGACTTTAACAAGGTCTCTTTTTAAACAAGGATAATGATGAAAACGGAACAAATAAAGTTCCAGTTCTTTGAATTTGGTTCCTAAAAATAACACATGTGCAAGTATGCACATATTTAATAAGCAAGGAATAATAACTCACACACACACACACACACACAAAAAGCAGTAATGGTAGCAGATCTTTTTGAAAGAGGCTTTAAAATCTCAAAACAATTGGACCTGTTACCTGGCAACAGCACACTGCTAGAGATATACTTTCTTTCTTTTTGATTAACAGCCAGCTCGGAGGTACTAAGGAACTGAGATGGTGCAAACAAAAACCAGGAGTTGGCTCCTTAGCAGTGCAGAAAAGTACTTTCTAGAAAGTCCAGGAATAGTCCCTGTGCATTATGCATCAGGCTACTCGTGTTAGCGAGGCTATGAAGCAGATCTTTCACTTTTATTTCATTATTCCATGAATCCCACACAATAATGTGCACGCATTGAAAAGGATAATTAATAACTAAGCAAATAAGTGTTTTTTCATAAATTATTAATTAGGGGGAAAAAGTTGCTTTAACTTGAAAATTGTAAAAAAAAAATAAAAAAATAAAATAAAATCTCTATTTAAAAAATATTCACCTGACTAATTTGTTTATGTTTATTTATTAGCTTGTTTGTTTATTTGCTCGTTACACTGTGAACATATTCATATGTCTCTATTTTAATTTACACACTGCTCGGTGTCTTCACAACACTATTTTCTATTTTTCATGTAGGCTTTTTATACAACAAATACATTTTCAATTGCTCAATCCAGTCGTTTCTAAACTCTGATTACATCAAAGTGCTGCTTTAATGCTAAAAATGAACAGTTGTCTGTGATTGAATTGCCTTGATCCACCACAAAGGCTTCTGCTGCTCTCCAGTGGCCTCTTTAATCCACTGCACTTCCACTATTTAACCCAGCCTGTGCAATGAATCGATTAGTTCACTTCTACTGATGACAGACTGAACCACAGCCATTACTTAATGGGCCAGTATTGATGTACAGAGATTGCTAGTAGTGGTGACAGCTATACAAATTCTCAATCTTCTTGTATCACAGCAACTTATGACAGTTAAGAGCAGTCAGGTTAGTTGCAGGTGATGTCTGGCTTGCTGGTGCAGCGCAGTGTAAACCCCTGACTGCAAACAGCAGTTAACATAACTACAGTTTCAAAAACCTTTGGTTAAACACTTTTGTTAAATAATAGGAAACTGATGACTAATCAATTAAATGCTAACAGAAATTATGCTAGAATAAAGTCCAAGTGTGTTTCAGTTTAATCATTTTATACTTTACAATATTCTAGTCAAACAAAGAAATGCAGATCTGAGTTTTAAATAGATAATAGAAAAGACAGTTAACAGGAGGTATGTCCTCCTCTGGGGGTGACGTAAGTACTCGACTGTGCATGGACTGCAAAAGTGTGATTTAAAACAAAAAATTATATTTCACAACATGAAATGTGTTTTTTAATTTCCCCCATGGTAACCGTGACAATTTGAGTTCCTTCTGTTCTGATTCTCCAGACAATCGTTTGTATGACGTTGTAAGAGTGAAGGCTATGTTGGTTGTGGCTTTTACACATATAAACACACAGATAAGAGAGAATCAACCCAAGGAGAGATTTATAGATAAAAACCAACCCATGAGAAAGTCTGCGGATATACAGAGATGGCCGTTTAGCCATCTCTGTACAGAGAACAGTGATGCGCACGATTTCCACAGCCAGTAATGAAACGTAAAAGCACAGTGGTAGACAACCAACCAACATCTTTACTGGGCAGGTAACAAGATTGATTTCTAAAAAAGTAATAATGCCTTTGTAAAGTTTGCTTGGAGGCCTGTCATAAGGTTGAACAGAGTGTTTGTAAAGAGCCCTTAACTCTTTTAGGAAGAAACTCTTCAGGAAGAAGGAGTTAAAAGAAACACTTTAGAATATTAGTGGAAAAACGATGCATAATTATGCATGTTCACTGATCAGTGTTAATAAGAAAAGTCATAACATTTGGTGAACATTAGTGTAATTTCGAGCATTAACACATACAGTAATACATCTGCCATTAGCAGGCCTGCTTTGCTTTGAGTGGGTGTGTCCTTTGGTCCTGTGAAGCAGGAAACAGCTGCCTCCACTCAGCAATCACCACCGGAGTTAACTTTTTACTTCAGCTTTCTTATTAAATTTACCTTCTTTGATGCAGTTTAGGGAAACATGAAGTACAGAAAATGTGTTCTCAGAATGTAACTGTTGCACCTTTGGAGCTCTAAGCTGTATAAGTGGTTCAAAAAAAAGAATTGATGGGAGTATGTGATACATAATTTATAAAATATTTGTATTACATTTACTAATGACATGCATTTAGGATGTTAAATATGAAGCTGCCGTGCAGGAGGAAAAGAGAAAAATGCAGAGAAGATTCATGGATGCAGTGAAGGAGGACATGATGGAGAATGATGGGGATAGACTGAGATGGAGGCGACCCCTAAAGGGAGCGCCTGAAAGAAGAAGAAGATATTAATAACACACATAAGCATAACATATGTTATTAATTACTAATCATTTCATTGTTTGTTTGTAAAATAACTAGATTTTATAAAGTGCTACCAAAGGTTTTCTCAGTTGTCTTTTGATAATGTATGAATAAATCAGTCTTTCTTTTATAACCTGTATAGTCAAATAAATGAGAATAAAACAAACATACTAAAGTTGGGAAATTATAACAAAAGTCAAATCTTGACCTTAATCTTATATATTAAGTTTATATATTGTGGCACCTGAGACGTGATGGGGAGCTGTAGATGCTTGCTGTGGAGGACGATAGCAGTGAGCATTTGTGACCACAGCACTGTTCATGTCACATTGACTTAGCATCGCGGCTACTTTAAAACTGGGAAAAAACATACATCCTACAATATAAAATTATCTTCCTGTACTTAATCACATGAATTTAGAACAAGTTCCTACATTTCAGCCTAAGGAGGAAATGAGCTAATATTAGCATATTAGCTGAATGTTTCTACAGTTTATCCAATTATTTTTGAAACATTTTAATCTTAAAGGAGTAGTTCTTTCATCAGCTCCACTCTGACAAACAATAAGTACAGTTAGGCCTTTTTTGAATATCAATAAATAGCTCCATTCATTATAGACCCATAAAGGCTTAGAAGGAACTCTTTGCACAGAACATTGCGGGTTGGTACACATATTTGGCTGCTGACATAAATACATAATGTAATCTTACATGCAGATGGTGGTGAGAGGCATATACACTATTTTGAAAGGGAGCATGTATAACTGATCCAGATGTTGTCAGTTAGATCCGTCAGGAATACAGCCCCAGCGATGAGGAACGAGAAACCCCCTAGGACCACTTCCCCCCACACAGACCACTCCAGAGACATGTAGCCCATAACAACAGTGGCAGCAGCTCCTAAAGAACACAAACTGTTTTAGAGTAAATAAGAACTGGCAAAATGTGACAAAGAGTTGTTTTTTTAAATGAGTAACACAGTGGGAATTTAAGGTAATACAGACACCGAACAAGAAAATTACTCCTTTCGAAACAGCTATTGTATTTCAAAATGTACTTAGGGAAAGTAATATTTTGAAGAAAACTGGAAAGAAAATTTGAAGAGTGTGCTCTCTGTGGTGTATACAATTTTAAGGCTTTGCCCCGATGTCAAAAACATCTGAAAAGATGATTTAAGTCCTGTCATTCATGTTCAAATTGCTTTCTGCTGCATAATAGAAAACAACTAGGAGGTCAAACAAAAGCAACACTTCCCCTTAACAGATATACATATGCAGTTTATGAATAAAAAGCTTCAGCTATATTATTATATTTAGGAAAAATATATCAGATAAAATGCCCCTTTATGTGTTATCATCTACCCCATGTGTACAGAGAGTGGGTTTCATCTTTGCTCAGTCCTCAGCCTTAAAACCGGCTCGCCACAAGGCTGTGTACTAAGTCCACTACTGTACACTCTGTACACACATGACTGTGTCAGTACCCGCCCAGACAACACAGTCATTAAGTTCGCAGATGATACCACCTTGGTGGGGCTCATCTCTGGGGGAGACGAGGTGGCATACAGAGCTGAGGTTCAGAGGCTGCCGGACTGGTGTGTGGACAACAACTTAGACCTCAACACCACCAAGACAAAAGAGCTGGTAGTCGACTTCAGAAGGAGGAAGTCTGAGATCCTGCCTGTCAGCATCAACGGGGAGTGCGTGGAAAGGGTGTCCAGCTTCAAGTTCCTGGGTGTGCACATAGACACAGACCTCCAATGGAGCTCAAACACCTCAGCGGTTGTAAAGAAGGCCCAAGAATCCTCAGAAAAAAGGACCTGAAGAGGGAGCTGCTGATCGTCTTCTACCGTTGCTCCATACTGCATCTGTGTATGGTTCTCCAGCTGCACATTGGCACACAAAAAGACACTTCAGAGGGTCATTAATATGGCCCAAAAAAGTCATTGGACATCGTCTTCCCTCCCTGAAGGACCTGTACAGCACTCGCTGTCTCAAGAGGCCACACAACATCCTATGGGATTGTGCGCACCCAGGACACCGGGTGTTTAAGCTGCTGCCGTCTGGCAGGAGATTGAGGATGCTGAGGTCGTGGACAAACACACTCAAGGCAACTTTTACAACAGGGCAATAGCCCTAATCAGTGCTAATAGCACACCTGATTGGCTACCTCCCTGGACTTTTTTTTTTGGTGGGGGGGGCAATAACAACAACAACAACAACAACAATGTGCAATAAACATATGCTCATTCTTTTATTCATGAAGTCATTCCTTTGCTCATGCCTTTCTAGCACTTAAAAAAAACAGGTAACAAGAATTTGATGAAAAATGATATTTCTGACTTGTGCCACATGGTGGCGCAGTGTGACTGGTTCATCCAACCTCCTTTGGGCACCTGTGAAGGAGCAATGAGACCTATGTGAGGATGTGAAACTGGGGGCTGTGACTATTTGGAGCATTGATTATTTTAACCTCTTCCTCGTTCTGTTTTGTCCTCTCCTCTTCTCCTATTAACTGAAACACTTTGCTACATATTCATCATATTTTTCCCCATCAATGCAAGTAGCCTTGTCAAACTGTACTTCTAATTGTTGACAGGATAGGAACTAAACACGAGTCACGATGATCAGTCAGGTTGGTGTAAATGAGCACACCCTAGAGACACAGATCCACTCACTCAGAGCTTTTTATCTACCAAAATATAAACACAGGTTATGTGTTTCCTTTGATTCCTGAATCTTCCTGGCAAATCCATGCTAATAGTCCAACATCAACACCACTAAGGCCAGACTGTGTATCTAACATGTACTTAATCAATCCCCCTGGCTCTGATGTGCAGACTGGGGTCAAATGGAGACTGAATAATTAAACCAGTTTCCAGAGCAGTGTCAATTGGAGGCTTGCAGGGTCAGCTGGAGCTAGCTGTAAAGCTTCATAGAGAGAGATCAATAATATAACAGGATGTTCACACTGCAGGAGTTCATCTAAAATATCAGATGCTCATAGCTTTGATTAATTGGATATGTGAATATGTTTTATCATTTAAACCGTCTGATAGCACATAGGCACAATCTTTTGTGAAATATTTATACTGAGAGTTTGCCGTGGACAACAAATGAAAACTAGCATAAAAGGCTAAATCTGGTGTATTTACACGATGCCCTTTGTGTTATTTCATTTGTACTGTTCCTTTTAAAAAGACTTCAAACTAACTGCTCGCTGGAGTAAGCCCAGTGCTGCTACATAATGCTCAAGATAAGAGAAAGTTCAGATTAGGGAACCGTGATTAATGGTTGATGGAGTGAAAATAGTATACGAAAGGTCGCAAGTGTGTACAAGATGATCCCCAATCATAAACCGTGCTTTACAAATAAGCACAATGATTTGTGCGTAGTTTTGATTACTCAAAAATGCGTGCTCCAATCCACACACAAATGCGGGAATAAACATTCATGATTGACACACACAGAGTTTGAAGTTCATCTTCACAAATGAGACCATTATCACTTTCAAAACGCTTCCTGTGCCCACGAATGTCTAAAAAATATTTGTGACATTCATTCCACTTTTTAGTTTTCATTGCAAGGTTACTGGGCACTGACAGACCAGCATGTCCCTCCAGACTAATATGGAGGGACATGGAGGGACACTAACATGTCTCGGTCACGCCCTTCCTTAGATCCCCTCCTGCATCTTTAAATATCCACATATGTTGAACTCAGGTCCCCAGTTTAACACTCATCATCAGTTTTTTAAGAAGATCACGAGTTCTAATATCATAGTTTAAAGGTTCAGACACAAGCTGCAGATTTTAAACCTTAGACAGGGAAAAATTGTGACCTCATTCATGCTGGCTTCTAACACTGATTAGATGGCTCACACTGTGCACAAGGTTACAGGTGGGGGATTTGAATTAGTACATGCTGTGTTCTGGTATATGATGAACACTGATCCTAACTTGGTACCCGGTGTGTTAAGGTGACAAGAAGCGGTCTTGAGTAACCATCAGTATGCGAAGGGTTGGGAAGTTGTATATGTCGCTGTAGTGTAAATCTAAATTGAACTATATTCAATCCTGGACATCCCTGACCTGGAGAAGGGAATGTCCTCACTGAAAACATTCTCTGAATATATTATTCAGGTGTTTGATGTGTAAATGACTTGGAATTACTCCTTTAGACCACAGATAAATAGATGGGTCTTGGTGCTCTGTAACATCTTCTCCTTGACAATCACACAGTACAAAGCAGAACTCAGCACATGCATTTTGTCTCATTCTAATACCAATAAGCTTTTTTTTTTCTCCACACTCCAGGGCATACAGTTATTAATATGCTGAATATGAAAATAGTAAATTATGTTGTGCTTTTCTTCCATATTTTATCATGTTGGTAATCCATATTCATGTTTTCCCCTATCGGTCTCCACCAGGTTTTTTCCTCAGGGATGTTTTCTAAGTGTGGAATAGAGGAAAATACAACAGGAATCTTTGGGGAAATATCAGACATGGGCCCTACAGCTTGACTGCATGTTGGACCGAACCATTTACAAGTGAAAGGCATACAGCTGGATGTGGTTTACACAGAGTAATTGCCTTTGGTTTCTGGGGAATACAGATATGTATCAGTGCTATAATCAATAAAAGTGCACTGGCTGGATAGCAGCAGCAGCAGCTGCTATACCCATATGGGGATGAGAGTATGAAATTAAATAGTCTAATTAATGCTGTTCCTATTGTCTGCTGTGCTTTGGGGTTTGCAAAGTCCTGACTGTAGAAAGGGAGGGTGTTTTCTTTCTGTCTGTTTATTCAATTATTTTTTGTAGTGGAATGTGTATAACATCCATAAGCTTTAATGAAGTTTTTCATTATTATTTACAAGAACCTGAACTAGTTGTGTTTAATATGAAACTGCAGTAGTTGCATTATTGTGTCATGTTATGTTATGAATCTGATTATTTCTGCCACCATGTCTATGTAAGCTTGTCTTTTTCCCTCTTACTCACAGCAATCATCGGTGTAAGTATTGGCAGATGGCATTTTTCTTACTGACAAACTTTTAAGGTGAACCGAGGTTTTTGCTTCGTATTTGTATTAGCGTGACATAATCAGCAGACTTTTTGAATGCCAATGAAGGAGCATGTATTTGCCCTTTAGACAATGTTTTCCCCCAGACAGCGCAGTTTTCTTCTATGACTAATGTCAGGAAAAATATGTATGTTTATACTCATTAAACAGAATAAATGATATGAAAGATTGTAACGTGGGCTTTGTTCTGGAATAC
>VOQK01001491.1:0-12835 GCA_015052645.1 Benitochromis conjunctus
TTATTAGTTTATTAACATCCATCCATCCATTCGCTTCCGCTTATCCTTTTCAGGGTCGCGGGGGGCGCTGGAGCCTATCCCAGCTGTCTTAGGGCGAGAGGCGGGGTACACCCTGGACAGGTCGCCAGTCTGTCGCAGGGCTAACACATATAGACAGACAGCCATTCACACTCACAATCACCCGCATTCACACCTATGGGCAATTTAGAGTTTCCAATTAACCTATCCCCACAAATTGCATGTCTTTGGACTGTGGGAGGAAGCCGGAGTACCCGGGGAGAACCCGCGCAAACACGGGGAGAACATGCAAACTCCACACAGAAAGACCCCGGCCTGATGGTGGAATTGAACTCAGGACCTTCTTGCTGTGAGGCAACAGTGCTAACCACCGTGCCACCGTGCTGCCCGTGTATTATTGCCTATTTATCAGTAATCGCCATCTTGTAACTGACGCCCTGACCCTTTATATTGCAAACTGACAGCACTCTGACTTTGTGTTATTGCCATTTTATCGCTGTCTCGATACACCAAATTCGCTTTGAAGATGGCAGCTGACTGTGAGTGGTCGCAGACACGCTCCTCATCTTCGAAGCGAGCATTTCAAAGGCAATGACGTGACTCGTTGCCTTTGTTCTTTGCACGCAATCCCATAATTCGGTCATGCGGCAGTCTCCACTGATTTCATAAGTGTATCTGTAGCATTATAAAGCCAATAACCTCCCCACCAAAAAAAATAAATAAATAATGGTTAAGAAAGGATTTATAAAAGGACAGAAATTCTCTACTGCTGCTTGTTTTAGGTGTGAAGTCTAAATGCTGTAAAGCAGCTTCTGGTTCTGTGACCAAAAAATAAAAATGCAAGCATATGTGTTATCTAAAATGTTTTTGGGCTACAGATGTGCCGTACTGATATTGGAAACTCAGATAGTTGGAGTTCTTTGCAGTTACTGAATTATACAACAGATTTATATTTAGGATTCTTTGAGCGTCATCTCTTCCTCAAGAGGTCTCTGCTAATATTAATATTGATATAGCAGTGCAGGTTTGCCTTTCCTGTTCAGTTTCACGATTGTCTATTTTTAGATACTGATATAAAAATAGTTTCTTAACTTACACTCAGATGTTTCCAAACCAAAACCACATTTCCTAGAAATCCTTTTCGTTCCTGTCTTTGAATGAGACGCTGCTACTCACCTTCCAACTGCAGCCAAAATGTTTTTTATTTCAAAGACAAAAATACGCTCCCGATCCAGAGTCTCCACCTGGATTTAACTAAGCAAATATGTAAGAGTCTTTCACTGGACTGGAGACGGAGGTCCAAAGCATGAGGTCATCTGACTACCTGAATGTACTGAAGTTTTTCCATCAATGGATTTCTTATTCCCTGACGGTGCAGGCATGTTCCAAGATGACAATACCAGGATTCATCGAGCTCAAACTGTGAAAGAGCGCTTCAGGAAGCGTGAGACATCGTTTTCACTGATGGACTGGCCACCAGCGAGGCCTTAACCTTATTGAGAATCTCTGGGATGTGCTGGGGAAGACTATTCACCTCTTCTACCATCAATACAAAAAGTTAATGCATATCTGGATGAAAACAAATGTTGTGACATTGCTTAAGCTTATCGATGGATGTGGACAGTCATCATAGCTTAAGGTGGTGCAGCAAAATCTTAGAGTGTGTGACTTTGTTATGTACAAGAGGAGTGTGTGTGTATGTGTGTGTGTGTGTGTGTATGTGTGTGTGCTCTATTTGACAGAACAAAAGGTTCCCCTGTTGTTCTCTCAGAGGACCAATCAGCCGCACTGCAGCTGTGCTGTCTCTGCACACTGATGACAACATGTCACTTGTCCACACACACCTACCTATGGCCCAAAAGAGTGGAATACGTGGAATAGTGCACATGTGCAAACAAGAGCACACTGACCCCCGACCTCTTTGACCAGAGGGCTTCCTAGGATAGTTCAGCTGGTCAGCCTGGAGCACCTGCCTCCCATTTCTAGCCAATTTAGTGCACACACACACACGCACACACACACACACAAACTGACCAATAGCAGAATGATAGTGATTCACAACCTAATTATTCTTTTTCATGTGTTTTCCTGATTTCTTGGTGAAAAGAGGTTTTGTACTGGATAATTAATACACACTTATAGCTTTTAGAGACATTTAAAAAGAATAGGGTAACACTAAGCAGCAAATGCATATAAACAGAATTAGAATGACTGAAACAGAAACAGAACTAAGTTTAAATTCAGTAGCCACTCCTTATGATGAACGATCAGGAAGCACATATGAAAAGAAATGATCACTATGATCAATTCATAGGCATCCTGATCATTGTCAACAAAACAGTATCACCTAGTCCTTTTTTCTACCAACCTATCATTCTTTAATAATGGATTGCATTTATATAGCGCTTTTTCCGAGACCCTCAAAGTGCTTTACAATTCCACTATTCATTCACACACTGGTGGAGGCAAGCTACAGTTGTAGCCACAGCTGCCCTGGGGCAGACTGACAGAAGCGAGGCTGCCATATCGCGCCATCGGCCCCTCTGGCCATCACCAGTAGGCAGTAGGTGAAGTGTCTTGCCCAAGGACACAACGACCGAGACTGTCCGAGCCGGGGCTCGAACTGGCAACCTTCCGATTACAAGACGAACTGCCAATCCTTGAGCCACGATCGCGCCTTTACTATTCGTCTCTGTTTATATGGACTACTCAAGACACGCAGAAGCAAGAGTGTGGGGCAGAACAGCCACATTCAAATGAGAAGCAAACGTGCATTCAGCATGCTCTTAAGCTGCTAAAAACATTCCAGAGAATATGACAGGAACACAGTTCAGCAGTGCAGCTAACACATAGCATCGAACATGTGACTCTGCATTGAAAAAGGAACCTCAGAAATACAAGTCCAACAGCTGTTCATCTTGCATCAAGACTATCGGCAGGAAGAAAGGTGTAGTTCTGAGTTAGCTTTAACTCGGAGCACCCTTTGGTGACAGATGTATGAGCTGTGTCACCTGAGGGAGGCAGGTGAACAGGGCTGGGGCAGGGCAGGGTGAGGCCAAGTTAGATAAGCAAAGGTCAGGTAGGAAAATGTTTCTGTGGAATTGCATTACTGCCATACCAAAAGACAAAACAACAATAATTTAAGATGTGAAAGCTAACTCGCACTCTGGTTTTAGTCAAATAATGAAAGCTTGCCTTTGACAGGTATGAAAAACAGATATCAGTGTGTCTGGATTAATTTGGCAGTGACACCAACAACAATATTTAATAGACGTTTGCAGGCAGTGTGCTCTGTATAGAAATATTGCACCTGTTTAGCTACAGGCTAACAAAATAAGTCACAAGCACCTTACTCATGTTTGCCTATTTGCTGGTGCTTCACTAAAGTTGGGTACAATTTGCATACTGGATGCTACTTTTGTTTGGCAGCACTTTGCATGTTCAGACAGTACTAAGACTTTTATTTGAAGAATGGTGACATAAGGAGTGGCAGCTAGTGATGGATGTCAACAGAAACAACCACGCAATACTGGCACATCATGGGAGTTTCATTCAAGTACTTTTCAGCTTTGAAAAGAGCTAATAGGAAACAATATGATGACAGAAGTTTCTGTCTGGGGGTTGTATGTGCAGGAAAACATGGCATTGTTCATGCTTCTCTAGGCATCTACAGCTACTCACTCTGAAGACAATGGAAATGTCTCACTGTGGCCTAAATAGTTATGGTTTGTTGTTTTAAACGTTGGAGTGACCCTTGTACTTTCATATCTGTAAAAACTTACCGACTTCCTCCAGAAGTTGAAAGTGAAGTCAGGTGATCTGAAAGTTGTGCAAGTTGAAAAGGCGGTCAGCTGATCCTGATGAGCTGCTGCATGTAATTGTCTCCCTTCACGATAACAGATCTAATTATCCAGCATTCCTGCCTCCGAGGCTTCAGTGAACCCAGGTAACTACACCTGTAATTAACTGTTTAAATGGGGACTATTCCTTTAAATAACACCACCCTCTGTGTGGCTAAGACTGACACTGGCATTATCTTTAATGGGGGCCCGTTCTGGTTTTCTTTAGTTTCTTGGTGAATGCAAACACTAATTAATTAAATAAATAATCAAATAATCAAGCAAATGTCGAGCGATCCATGTTAGCCAGAAGCTCAGGCTTCATGCTTCTACTGGTTCTTTTCACATGTGATGTCAGAGAAGGGGGATATCCTTAATATGTTCATGTCCAACCCATCTGCTTTTCAACCCTTCTGCTTTTGGGGTGCAGCCAATCAGAAGAAAGTTGGCTTTTTAAAAAACCCTCCAAAAACAAATAAATAAAAAAGGTAAAAATGTCGTAAAATTCTAAATTTGCCTTTGTTTGGTACAAATTTAGATTTAATTTAGAAAAGCTGCTGATCTGCTGGGATTTTTTTCACACAACCAGCATTAGGATTTACAGAGGATTAAAAAGAATAAAATCGAGTGGGCAGCAGTTCTCTCTGTGAAAAAAACCTTCTTGATGTCAAAGGAGAATGGCCAGACTGCATGGAGGCAATAGAAAGGCGGCAAAACAAAATTAACCAGTCTTTATAATCAATGATATCTCAACACACAGCATATAGAGCCTTAAAGCAGCTACAGCAACAGAAGACCCACAAGGTGCTAAGAACTGAAAAATGACACAATATAAGATTGGGAAATTTTGCATGAGTCTTGATTTCTGCTGCGATATTTGGGCGACGGGGTGGGAACTCTCTGTAAGCATGGATCCATCCTGCCTTGTATCAACAGTTCGAACTGCTGACTGTGGTGGAATTGTGCGAGGATGTTTTCTTGGAACACTTTGTACCAACTTAGCATTCGTTAAATGCCACAGCCTTGTTGCTGATCGTGTCCATCCCTTTATGGACTTGGATCAAAGTGTACCCATCTTCTGATGGCTGGTTCCAGCAGGATAACACACCACGTCACCAAGCTCAGATTATCTCAAACTGGTTTCTTGAACATGACAATGAGTTCACTTTTCTCAAAATGGCCTCCACAGTCACCGGCTCAATCAAAATTAGTCCACAACGAGTCAGCAAAGTGTCTGAGGAATGTTTTCAGCACCTTTTTGTATTGACGCAACAAAGAATTAAGGCAGGTCTGAAGGCAACTGGGTACTAGCAAGGGGTACTTAACAAAGTGGCTGGGGAGTGCGTGACTGGTTGCCTAAAATCAACTAATCATGATTTTACTGTCAGGTGAGGCTAACTGCTACCTTTCTCCCTCATTGGTAGTGTGCAGATGACACTGATGAAAGTGGAAGAGGAAGCTGGCAGCCAAAATCAATGCACTAGAGGCTCATGGAGGCTTTGCTGTGGGTGATAATTATGTGTAGCTATGAGATAAACAAGACTTTTTATATGACACATGGATCTATATAAATAAAAAAATAGATTAGTGCAGCTTCAACAAGTATAAAACCCTCTCTGTCTGCAGTATTTGTCCTAATAAGTAAGATTAGAGTACTGGTCTCGATGTTGAGCGTTGGTGACGGAGGAATTTTCTGTAAAATAATTTCCCTGTCGATCATCTTAAAGTAAACAATAGGTGTACATGTGCTGCATCAGTGCATTGGTGTATTTATAAGACCACAGCCTAAAATGGATTCTAAGATTAGATTAATTAGGTCCAGTGTTTTCACTTCTCGCACATACTCCAGCTCAGACAGTCCTCCCACCTTCCTGCTGAACTGGCGGAGCCATTAGCTAGCCTCTTGCCATAAACCTGCGACAAAATAGCAACTCCTAATTGTTGAGTTTAACGCCTGGTGATTACAGGGGCTTATAAAAATCCCCTATGACAGGGGAGCCCCCCACCCCTGCACACACACACACACACACACACATGCACACACACACACCTCCCTTCATTCCTCCATGGCCACACAGGGCGCCAGTGCCAATCAGCAAGTCTCGTTTTTAACACCATTTTTTTCATTTTACAGCCCCAAATAGGGAGGAGAAGTCTAGTCTCATTTAGCCAACAGAGACCAATAAACACAGAGAGAGTAAGATTAATTAACCATTTACAACCAAGGGAGGAGGCAAGCTGGGTAAACGCTGCTCACTAAATCAGCTGGGATGACTTGAGCTCCCTGCTCCTTACCTCTAAAATACCATGTCAAAAATACTGCAAGCCAAGATGGACAAAAGTGAAAGGGCCAATAAAAAGAATTGCATACCTTTATTTTTTATAATAGACTGAATCCAGACTCACCAACAATCACTGTGGGTTAAAATAAAAAAAATTATTAAACTTACTTCTTAAGCATTGCTCACTTGATGGCTTATTCATTCAATCAGTGTCCTGTTACAGAAGTGAGAGCGCAGCAGCTACAGCGATATTAATCTGCTCCGTGTCTTATCTTCTCGTGGAGGTTTAGGGGATAATACTTGTGTTTACATTTTGTCTCGTCTCCATTCTTTACGATTTGCCTTCAAACATTCAGCACAGATGCCAAAGCTTATTTTTCCCCTTCAGAAACATTCAAAGCAGGTTGTTAACATTCATTGTAGAAAGATGTTTTGGTTTGTTGTGGTGCGTTTCCTCAGAAACAAACATGCCACCATACAAAGCCGCCCCGTACCTTTTTATTTAGGGTGTCATTGTTTAAGCCTAATTTGAAGTTTGTAGTATTATACACAATTACATATTGTATCATTTTCTAAACCCTTTCTACCATGTCAGTGAATGTCAGTGCAGTTGAAGACGTAAAGGCAGACGCTGTACCTGACATGCAACATGACTCAAATCAAATCATTTAAAACAGCCCCGATGGAGAAATCAAATTCACACATTTTTTACATTTGTCATTTAAAAAAAGAGAGCTACACATATGCATCAGTTGCAATGATCTTTTCCTGATTGAGCCTTATACATTATTCAGTTTATTCAGTTTTCAAACTGTGTCTTCATGCTATTGGTTGCTGTTGTCAATTTTTATCAACCCTTTTCTCTTGATATTTGTGCTCGTACTCATTTGAGTACAAGTACTAACTTTCTTCTTCTTCGAGACAGGGGAGACGGGGGGAAAATTATAAAAGAGGATTTCTAAAGCTATCTGCTTGTAAAATATGCACTAATGAAGAAGCTAACGCTCACCTTGCTGAGTACACCCCCATTTTTAACCCAAACTAACTAACTAAACCATTTTGGGGTATTTCTCAATCTTTATGTGAGATTCTACAGTGTAGGTCACAAACCCATCTGAAACTCTGTGGCATAACTTGTGCCATAACATCTCCTTTGAGAAGTGACTATATACTGCACTGACTCCGTCTATGATGACTGTTACTGTTTCTTCTATCCATTTCTGGCGACTTCTTTTATGGTTTTTATGGTTATTCTTCTCTTCATTACACCTGAAGGAGCTGCTTGGCCATGGAAAATCATGCCACGAAGCTCCTGGGGCACAGTTTTTGTGCTGATGTGAATGCCAGAGGAGGTTTGGTGTTCTGTAGTTATTGAGTTAGTAGAGCACTGGCAACTTTTACGCTCTATGCGCCTCAGCACTCTGTGACCCTGCTCTGTCACTTTGTGGCTGAGTTGCTGTGTTTCATCAGTGCTTCCACTTTGCAATAACACCCAGTTCAGTTGATCGTGGAATATCTCGGAGGGAAGATATTTCACAAACTGACTTGTTACCACAGTGGCATGTTATTACAGTACCAAGCTTATATTCACGAAGCTCTTTATAAAGATCCATTCTTTCATTAATGTTTATAAAGGCAGATTGCATGGTTCGGTGCTTGTTTTTATACATTTTTGGGGATGGGACTCAAACCAACTGAATAAGAGATTAAGAGACTGTCTTGCTATTATTGTCCATATATGTATATATAGTGGCAATGGCATTGGCCTCTTGTATACAATGCACACTCTGCAAATATTAAAAAAATAAGTATAGATTAAGCTTAAGTCTTAAACTTAACTTGATATCACAAGACTAAATAAAAAATATAATTTTAATTCTTCCCCCAAAGGGAAAGAGCATGTAATCGGTTCCATTTGTTACTCTGTTTGTTTGCAGTCTACACATATTGAGCTGATTTAATTTTGGTGAAAGTCTCGTCAAGGCCACACCAAATAAGAAAAATCTGTATAAATAGTCTGCACATAATATATATATTTTCTATGAGCCCTTGGTACGTCTCCAGCTTCTCGTGTTTCTTCTTCCTGATGTTGCGGTCATTTGGTATTGTCACGTCTATCGCTACAGCCATCTTCCTCTGTTTGTCCACCACTACTATATCCGGTTGGTTAGCCACCACCAGTTTGCCAGTCTGTATATGGAAGACCCACAGGATCTTACCACCTTAGGGGGCGTCTCCCAGTTTGACCTTGGGACTTCAAGGTCATACTTGGCACAGATGTTCCTATATACAGTACTATGCCAGCCACTTGATTATGGTGTTGCATGTATGCCCTGCCTGTTATCATCTTGCATCCTGCTGTTATGTACTGGATTGTCTTAGACATCTTTACACAGCCTGCATCTGGGGTGTTTTACATATATATATATATAAAAATCCACCTTTTTCATGGATCAGCTTCAAACTTCAGAATATATTAAGTCTCGAAGTACATGAGTACCTAGGTTGGCTAAGCATTTGACCTTGACCTTCATTGTTAGCACCCGATGTCAAAGCTGACCTTGGAATTTTTTTTTTTTTTAATACTGAGTAACATATCATATGACACAGCATGGAAAAAGCTGTCCAATGCATCTCTTGACGTCATCATGCTGTAATAAAAACATCATAAACCTCAAAGTTTCAGTGTAGTGTAGTTTAGTGTAACCCTTGCGCTCTAAGTGCTCTTGTTGTAAGGTTCTTTGGTGGTGATGAAAATGTTTTCCTTGAATCTATCTATCCATCCATCCATTTAGGATTGTGGACAGGGCTGGAGCCTTTCCCAGGTCACCCCTGTATTTCAGGTTTTGCTTGAAACCATGAACTGTATATTAAAGATGACACATTAAAGTGACATCACAAATTAAATTGTTAAGTCACATTTTTGAAACCTCTAGCTTGTGTCATGAGCATGAGATGGGTCAGAAGGAGAAAGTGAGGGACACAGCACAGTTATGTGGCAGTTGCTTGTCAAACCAAGATTCTCTGCAGAGGTCACAGGTCAAGGATTATTTTCCCATAGACTTTTATGCAATCTGATTTCTTTTGAAAACCAGAGGAGCTGCCCCCAGCTGGTCATTGGAAAGAATGCAGGTTTTATTTGGCACTTAATTTTTGGCTTCTTTTTTCAGCTTTTCTTTAGGAAATAGCAGCGTACTCCCAAAACAAAGAGACCCCCTCAACACTGCGCATGCACGCACACACACACACACACACACACACCACAGCACATACATGCCACCGATACTCCGACTCTAACTGCAGATCTTCGTACTTAATGTTATTTTCTTTTTTCCCCAACAGGAAAGCATTGTTACGCCATAAAAAGATTCATGTCTCTCAAACATGAGTAATACAACTACACTCACTCACACACACAAGAGGCCTTTGTTGTCTGTGTCTACCACTGAGTGAGCTGCTCTCACAGCTTCACTGGAACACCAGGAATTTAAACATACAGTACGTGTCTGTATATTTGTGAGTCTGCGAGCATCTCCTGTGTAATTTTATTTCTTTTTTACACAAAAGGCATTTCAGGCAACCTTAACTACATGCTTCACAGATGGGAAAGTTTTTTGGTAATTTCGTTTTAGATAAACAGAGCATCACAAGCTTCTGTTTAAATGAAAAGGCCGAGGGTAGCGCAACGCAGAGCCAGGTTTCCCCTCTAATTTTGGCGATGGGTGATGTTTTCATTTTTCACTTGGTCCCACGTCTAGCCTCATTTTATTTTCCAGTTTACATTATTGTCCGGTGAGAGCACAAAGAACCTTTTTTTTTCTGGAGAATTACTACAGCCTCATACTTCGAGGGTGTTTTGCTTCGGTTACATGTCTGTTTTCCAGCGATGGCAGGTTTCTGCCTAATGGCTCTGGAGGAAAACACTTGTGTGTAGTGGTTGCATGGCATCTTTGTCAGAGGGGTTCTTGAGTCCAAGCTGAAGATGCCTTCTCATTAAGTCGGGGGTGCTGGGCCTTATTGTTGTGCTAATCAGGCACAGATGTGGACACCCCGACTCCGGAAAATCATCCAAGCAGTCTTGACAGCAGACGCCTCTCAGGAGGGAGGGGGTTGGTTTGAAATCCTGGTGGGACCATTATAATTGTTTTTGACAGGGATCCAGTCCAAATATGTACATGCGTGAAAATGAATCAAGCTTGAGCTGTCAACCTCTGAACTGAGATATTTATGATGGTGGTGTGGAGGGAAGCGACGGGTTTCTTTTGTCAGGGATGGGAAAGAAATGATGATTCTCAAGCTTGGATACCCTGGTGAGCCGGGAGAAGAATAGATTGAGGGAAAAAGCTACCAGTAATTTGCCCTTGAGTAAAGTATTTTAATCCCTACTGCTCATGTGGAGCTTCACTGTGGCTGCAATTACAGAAATACTGTAGTCCAATTGAACATTAAATATCTGGAAATCAAAAGTATGCTAATATCTGTTAAAACTGACTCACAGGACTACTATAGCTTCACTTGCTAGTGAAATGGACCTAAAGACATTCATTCTAGCTGCTCTGTGAGGATGAATAATATGTTAAATAAATTTAATTTAGCATGATAGTGTAACCCTTGTGTGTGTGCTATGCCTGATGTTGACTGTGTGGCGTGGAATGATGAAGCGAGAGAGTACTTGTATCTTCTTCTTTATGGTCCGTCTATGCTCACCGCATAGGTCGCTTCACACACCGACATGACATTGTCACATAGCTGCATTCACTTTCCACTTGTACTCACTGCTATGGCACTTTTGTCCATTTGCAACCTCGCTCCATGAGTTCTGTGTCCCGGATATGTTTGTCACATAAATGCCTCTACAGGGAGACTTGCTCACAGTCTTTCCTCAAGCTTGTCCATTTTAAAAATAGCTGTTGTAGCAGCAACAGGAAATGAGCAAGGTTATGAAATTCAAGAGAATCGAAATGACGCCAAAACACGGTCTGCACCAGTGGGTGTAATGTAGCAATTTGCAAGGGCAAAAACGGTGAACATAAATGAGCTATTAGTGTTAAACAACAGAAACCCAGAAAACCAGGCTGCTGTCGAAACCATGTTGGAAACCACTTGTTTTTTCTCCTCTTGTAAAGCTTGATTTAGACTTCTGCTGTAAATCTATGTCTTAACTTATGACACACCCAGAAACCCTTTTTAACCCTACACCGTAATCTTCCAAGGCATTCAAGTCGTTGCGGGGTGCGTCGACTCGACATGTAGTTACATTTCTTGAGAGGTGCGTATCAGGCTACATGAAAGGTTATGGGTTTCCAGTTTTGTCGTAAGTTTCGAAAACAGATTTTCTGCAGAAGTCTAAATTGCAAGTAATCCAACTTACCAAATAATGCAATAATTAGCACGTTAGTAGCATACTAATGTTAGTTTCTACCCTTAACAGCGAGCAGCCAATTACTCCTAAAGAGACAGAGAGTGAAAGTGGACAGTTTATCTTTGGTTTCTTAACATAAAACTCATTGATGCAGCCAGAGGCAGCCCAGACGTGAACCCACTGAACTGATTTTTAGATTGAGTGTCCTTATTCTCCTCTGAGTTATCAATTCTGTCACTAGCTAGCTAACATAAACTAATGTAAGTCTATTGGCTGCAACTAACCAACCAACCACATGATGTCATGCTCTGTACAGACAGAAAATGGCGCTAACCATGTTTTTAAAACTTTAAGCCCCTATTTCTCAAATCCAACTTCCCAGACAGTGTTACATCTATGTCCGTTTTTAAGAGCAGGCCTGCATTATGTAAATTAGCCTCTATATGTGTAGTGTTTCACGTCCCCTTTAACAAACTTTCATGACCTATCTGCAGCCATATTGGAAATACCTCACTAGACTACTTGTGCACATAAGCTGTGTCCCAATTCCACAAAATAAACTTTTAAAATATTTTCAGGCGAGAATGTAGCTGTGTAAACTTCAAATATCTGCTCGATTTATCAAGACATCACATATTTGCAAAAGTACTCCGACGTTTTCGGAAACGTCTGTCATCCCACCAGCTCGATCGCTGGCCGGTTGGTCAGTGCTCACTAGAGCCGGCGAGAACAACAGACTCCTGGCACATTGTTTTCAAACCCCCTGCGGTCTTTCGCTACTCAGGTTATGATATACGAGTCACTTAGATTACTTAAAAATGTTATTGTTTGGATTTTGTCAGTTTTCTATTTGTTCCAGAGTACATCGGTTTGCTGTTATAATTTACTGTTATATTTTAGATAGCAAGGAGCAAACGGCTGAGTTTATTAAACTCCACCGAGACAGCTGGTGGCGTAAATCTGAAGGCTAGACTGTCCCATTTCACAGCCTCGCACTTCCGGCCTTCTTGGTCTTCAAAGGACTCGGCCTTTGACAAATAATGCATAAAGAGACAGGGGAAGCAAAACTGAACACAATGCACTTGAGACGAGGGACTTTCAAAATAAAACAGGAAGTAGCACACACACCAAGACTCAGACAAGGACATGCAGGCTTGATACTAGGACCAGGAAAAACAAACAGGAAGAAAACATGGAGACCAGACCAGTGGGAGTGGGAACATAACTGATAACCCTAAAGTAACTTAAAACTAAACTTGAAACCTTTAAATAATATAGTAGGGAAGTTACACAACTCTACCCTTTCTAGTTTCAAGAACTAACCAAGAAAACCC
>VOQK01001491.1:18211-29036 GCA_015052645.1 Benitochromis conjunctus
ATCACACACACACACACACACACACACACACACACACACACACACACACACACACGCAAAGAGATTCAACCTCCACAACCTCTTGTTAGCAGGGCCTCGATGTGTTTATAAAGTTCACGATGTGAAAACGAGAGCTCTAACACAGGAACAATACAGAGTGTCTTTAATGCGCTTCTTCAGTCACCTGATTGACTAGCAGTGTGCCAAAATTTACACCTGAGAGAATAACACATGCTGTGAGATCCCAACACCCCGAGACGCTTGACATCCATCATGACGGCTCCAAGGTGGGAAACAAGCAGTGATGTGACGAGCAGGAATAAGGTGACAGGCTGCCACTGATGCAGCTACAGTAACGCTGATACACGTTGCTTTGTGAAAAAAGGTGGAACAGAGGGTGAGACTGGTTGTTGGAAGGATTTTTTTAGAGACTTTTAATGGTGCCTTTCTGTGGGGAGTTTCTATGTTCTCCTGGTGGTTTCTTTCTGGATACTCTGGCTTCCTCCCGCAGCCCCAAAGACATGCAGTTTGGATTAAGTGGGGATTCTAAAATTGTACTAGTCATAGATGTGCACATGGCCAAGCGCAGGATAAAGTACTGTGTGACTACTGGACGTATTTGTGTTAATTTGATGCTCAATGTTTTTGTAACATTAGTAAATGACTTGCTCCTTGAGCCACTTCTATGTGCTATGATCGATGTACTACTAATCATGAGTTTTTGCTGATGCACGCACAGTAATAACAATCCATGAAAACTCTGGAGTCAGATAAGCTTCTTGGTCCAGACTAATATATTTTATCATTTAGATAACTTTCCTCTCAGATTAAAATACCGACCCCTTTGATAAACACAAAATTAGGTCCCTGGCAGTTTGCGTGAACAGAGCAGCCTAAAGTGAAGTCAAATTCCCAGCTTGAATTGAATTGTTTCATTCTGGCCCTGAGCAGAGGGAAGAAAAAGTGGAAACTATGCTCCTCTGCTCGAGGTTATCAGTGCTGGGCCGGCGGGGTTAGGCTATTCTCAGCTGTGGCATACGTCCCAAATACTTCAAAGAGGGATGCACACACACAGAGAAAGAGAGAGGCAGTCAGCCAGCCAAACAAATAATTAACAAAGTCAGTGAGATTAATTAAAGCAGCGGGGTTCAGGCAGGGTTCAGCCTTCTGTGTGTATGAGGGGGGGGGCAGAAGTTCCCTGCTGGATGTGATTAGGGAACCAAAGAAGAAAGGAAGAAGAAGCAAGGGAAAACAGTGGCTGTCATTGATATCCATCTTCATGTAAACAGCTGGGTGTATGTAGTGTGGGGCTGGAGAGTAAGAGGAAAGCTCTTCATTGAATAGCCTTCTATTGACCTTCAAATAAGGATAAGGTGAAGAGGTTAATGCCACTGAAGCTGTTTTGGTCATTCTTTTTTTTTTTTGTTAAAGAAAGACTTATTTTGAGCTAAAGTCTGAAAACTGGGTTGAACGAGCTCAAATCTGTTCAGAAATTACCCTTTTTTTTCACAATCAACTAATCAAATGACGATAATGATGATTCAGACATTCAGTTGTGTTTAAGTAATGAGATTACTGTGTTTCTCACATTGTAAGTCAGACTATGACTTTTACTTGAAACCTCAGACTTAGCCACGTGTGAATTCCTAGCCACCTTCCACTCTGACCATTATAAAATACTCATTCTGCCTTGAATATTGCACATATTTACATGAATGTTCATTTACATTTAGCTGCATAAATGTCCATCTTATTGTTTTAAGAACTACAGCCACAATCTTTTTTTTTTTTTTTTTTAAAGCTTTCCCTAGTTGCTATGTAAACTATTTTCTAATGGATCAATTTAGGATCTCTGTATTTATTTATATTTGTCATGTATTGCATAATAACACTTTAAAAACATTACAAGAACGTCAGTCTCCTTGGACACAAAATATAAAGAAATGAGGAATGGCTCAAAACTTTTGCACAGCACTGGATATGTGATTCACCAAAACCAACACATTTTTGTGTCTTTATAAACTTTTTAATCTTCCATTTCAACATAAAGTTTTGATGCAAAGCATGTGTTTAAACTGCAAAGAATACCCATATGTCAGATGGCATGTATTAAGCATTAGAGACTCTCTTCTTTGCCCACTCTCTTCTTCTTCTTCTTCTTCTTCCCCTCTTCTCCCTCCCTCCCTCCCTCCCTCTGTGCCTCTCTGCTCTGTCTCCCTTTCAGCTCTGTGTTTTGGAAGCAACCTTCCCCTGCATCACAAAGCCCATATTCTCAGCTCGTTCCATTGTGTTGCAAACATCACAGGTAATGATTAACAAAAATACACAACAATGAACGCTTCAGCAGTCTATGAGTGTGGGAGTTAGTGAGAGGAGCTGACCTGTACTGAAGCCACAAGCCGATGGTTCTGTATGATTTAGTCTTTTGTTTTGTTTTCTATGTGGTTCACATCTATTGTGTTTCTAGCTTTATATTCAAGGCTGTTTTTAAGACACTCTTGAGTTTTCAGTAGACAAATAGAAAAGATACATGGCAGTCACCTATGGGAGATTTCAGCATGACAGCACTCTACTACCATCATGAATCTTGTCAACATATTTGCCATTTCAACAGTTTCAAGACTTCAAAATATGAATAAGTTCCTATGAAATGTTCTAAAAGAAAAGAAAGCATCAATGTGTTTTTCTCCACTGTAAACACACCCTTTATAGTTTGAGCCTTCAGTGACCAGATATGTGGGCGAATCTTTTTCATTGTTGAGTCAACACTTCTTCTGCCTCTGGCTTCTTGCTCCACTTTTCCTCAAAACAACAACTTTTAACCTGAAATTATGATCCAGCCTTTAATTTGAATGCGGGGCCTAGAAGAAAAAGATATGCTTTTCGACTTAAAGGGGCAGTTCACTCCAGAGTCAAATACATGGTTTTTCAAGGGGCATGTAGTAGAAGGAAACATGCAGCTACCAATTATTACACCTCATTAATGTTTACATCTTGGCACTGTAAAGTCTCATCACTGTGCTGCGTTTGGTGGGGATCGTTTTGTAGAAATGCTCACAACAAAATTTGTGGAGTCTTCTTTTCCTTGGGTAACTAGGTTATGATTTCTGACCTTTTGAAATGTTTTTTTTGGTACGTGGCATCTAATCCCAATTATATTCAAAAGAAGGCAAACATTTCTCATCTTTAAAGCTGACCATTTCACTCCAAAACAATTGAAATGGGTAAAGGCCACTACAGGATAGAGGAAAAATATGTAAATTTGATTTTAAGGTTAACTATCTCTTCAAGGCTGTCTTTTTAAAGAGAAACATCAGTTAAATCGTCCAAAATTTAAATCTAAATGGGACCTGATGTTCCTATGACAAGTCCCTTTTGGGTGAAACAGCCTAATGAGCTACCAGCCACACCTCGCACATTCCTCCTGACCTCTATTCCACCTCACTTTCCCTCCATACACTCACGCACCATCCTAACCTAACCTCACCCAACTGATTAGCATTAACCCCAACATGGCCCCTCCTCCTTTCCAATCTGTTATCAGTTGTCAGGCACCAACCAGCCCTGGTATTCCCCATTTACATCTGCAGGCAACAGGCTATCAAAGTTATGTGGACCTGGAGGCTCCATGAGAGTCGGGAGGGATCTGCTGTATCACTGATGTCATCAGATAAAGAGGTGGTATGGAAGGTCAGGTTCCTTGTGTAGGGGAGTCCTTATCTGAGGTATCTTATTCTATCAGCTGATGAGTATTCACATACTAACAACTCAAAGTAATCTATCTGTTACATTACATTTGTTTATGTCTAGAAATTAAGGTAGACATAAACAATTGAATATGGTGCTAAGGGCAAAGCTATCCTGAGAGGATATGCGTGCAGTTGTAGTCAGATGTTTATATATACTCAATATGGTCATGAATGCCCTGGTAATTTTGGCTTTTAAAAATTTCTTTGAACTGTTATTTTCCCAGGGTAAAATGATTGTACAGCATACATCTTTAATGACTTGAAAAAATAAAAATTGGATGAAGTTTGAATTTATTTTGGATTTTCTCTACACACTACCTTTCAAATGTAAACATACAGGCTCACTACATACATACACTCACTTAAATCTTTTAATAAATGGTGATGAAGGTTTTACAATGTTATTTAACTTGACAATGCTAAGGGCTATTAACTTCTCATTAGTTTTTCTTTGTCGTCATAAAGGGGGTTTGGTTGAAAGCACTCAATGTATTGACCAATAAAGAACAATGGGAAAGTCCAACGAATGCAGTAAAGATCTAAGAAGGACAACTGTAGATTAAGACAAATTGGGAAGGTCTCTTGGAACCATTTCTAAACAACTGCATATCCCAAGTTCATCTGTTAAAACAATTGTATGTGAGTACAAGCCATTTGGATGTGTAACCACTTTGCCAAGGTCTGGAAGGAGACCCAAGCTGCCACCCTCAGATGAGAAATTAGTTAGGATGTTCAAGAAAACCCAGGAACCACAAAGGCTCAAGCCTGCCATGAACTGGAAACTGCTGGAACACCAGCACCACTGTCCACAGTGAAGCCAGTTTTACATCGCAATGGACTGTGAAGGACTACGAAAAAGCACCCCTGCTTTAGAGTCTACACAAGACAAATATTGAGCTATTTGGCTGCAATGACACTAAAATAATTCAAAGAGAACCCCACTATGAGCAAGCACTTGGTGACAGCAGGAAAGAAAAACTCCTGGTTAACAGGAAGAAACCTCCAGCAGAGGTTTCTTCCTGATGGCCGCCCTTGAAGGGTTGAGGAGGGAAGGAAGACAGAACAAAAGACACACTGTGTAAGAAAGCTAGAGAAGATTAATTAAAGATTAAATGGAAAGTGTTCGGTTTACCTAGATTTAGAAATAGGAAATTTGCGGTCATCCAGTTCTTTGTCCTTAAGACATCCCTACAGTTTAACTAATTGGCTTGTATCATTTGGCTTCATGAAAATGTAGAGCTGCTTATCATCTGCATAGAAAATGTATGCCTTGCCTTTTAATGACGGTGCCTAACCACTCTGTTTACATTATACATGTAAACAGAGTGGTTCAGAGCACATAACCCTGTGGAACTCCATAATTAATCTAAATGTGCGAAGAGAACTCTGCATTTACATGAGCAAAGTTGTGTCTATTTCATAGATATTATTTAGACCCCTGCAGCATAGTACCTTTAATAACTATGACATACCCTAATCTCTGTACTAAAATATCATGGTCAACAGTATTGAACACTGAACTGAGAGCAGGACAAGCACAGAGATGCAGTGTGGGATCATTTTGACGGAGAACAGAACAAAAGCAGCTAACATCCAGAGAACCATTCCCCAAAACTGCTTAAAGAAATTGCTAGAAAGCTCGCCTAAGAGAGCTCAAGCTGCGTTGGAGAATAATGGTGGTCACACCAAATATTGACTTTAAAGCTTCAATTTTCAAGTATAAAGAAATACGAGTTGACTTAAGACACAGTACTGTAAAATATAACAATTACAATAAAATGTATCTTTCTGTGGAAACTCCAGGTCACAGATATTTAAATTCTTGTAGTGGAAGTGGAAAAGACCCACAAACTCAAAGGTCACATGTATATAACATCCATGATCACTGACCTAATTATTTAGCACATTTTAAATGGATGGAATAATCATATAAGCATAATAAATATTCCCATTAAAATCTAAATGGTGCCTCTTATTTTGACCTGAACCACTGTAATTTTGACTGTAGAACAGCCAGGTGAGAGCGAACTTAAATTCCTTTTAAATGACGTTTAGTGTAAGTAGAATGCATGGCTGAAATGTTTGGTCTGTGTACTGCTGGCAGTCTCATTTATAATTTAACAGTCCTCAATTCTTTTGCCACAAATTGTCTTTCTTCTGTGGGAGACATTAATAACTGTGCTGTGTTCAAAGTGAAGCAGCTCAGCCAAGCAAACGGACGTTAGTTCCTCCAAACTCGGTGCATTTGCTTAAAGCGCCTAAGTTAGGGGCGTGTCAATGGGTTTCATTGTAAGAATTGTGTGGTGAGTGTGTGAAGCAATTGAAGTGGCAGCAATCCCAACTGTATCTCATTAGCACAACAACAAGGAGCATTATCATTAACGCTGCTATTCCCTCCCAAAACACAGGTATCACAGGCCTAAACACACACATACACACACACACGCACGCACGCACACACACAGACCCCAAATCAAGCCAAACTTGGAGGGCAACCTCGAATTAATCATTTGTGGGATCTGTGCTGTGCTGCTGTACTTTGCAAGCTAACAGTTACACAAACCAAGTTGTGTTTACATTATATTGGCTTTTATTTGTTATCTCGAGATCTATCTTCATACAGCAACCTACTTGCATGATCTCTTCTTACCATATCACATCTTTACACTAAAATGTAAAGATTTACATTTAACAACGACTTGTTACTGGTTCTCAAAAACCGAACAAGGTGCCCCAAACCTCCCCACCCAGTGTACCTGTGTAAACTGATTTATATCCCCACACACGCACACACACATTTTGAGGCTGTCCCACCAGTTGACCACATAGTTGGCATTAGCACAGCTCTTATCTGCTTTATGACTTCCACACTAGCTCGTTTATTTGTGTACTTTGACTTTCGCTGTAAAGCTGAGTCTGACTCGACGTAGGAGCAAGCAGTGTCAAAGGTCAAATCTGGAATTTATTTCGACACATAAATTTCAGCTAAACACACTCATATTTGGGCCACTGGAAAAGTTTGACCTGTGAATAAAAGTAAACGGACCGTGCTGCTTTATTCTTTCCTTGTGTTTGTGATTTATTTGAATCTTATATTTTGAAGGTGGCAGAGCTTTCTAGGAGGCACAGCTCAAGTCTTAGATTTCTTTAATCGCCCTGCTGGCTGAAGCATGTATCATGTAACCATGTTTGAATCTGGGCCAGGACCTTTGCAGCTTGTGATTGCCCCCTCATTCTTTTGCCCTTCCTGTCTTTCTTCACAATAAAAACTGCGCAGCACCGGGGAAAAAAACAAACAGTAATTCTAAAGGATTTCTCTGAGGCTGAAATGAATTTATTGTTGGAGTTTAAGTGCTTTGGGGATTTATAGGATAACAGGTTAGCTTCCTTGCAAGTCTGATCGTGCAAAACCAGTTATGATAAATGTACAGCATATTATGATAAGACATAACTGAGTTTTCAAGGCTCTTCCTTGAGTTTTTCATGTTCTGCAAGGTTAAAAATATGGAGACAGCTGAACTTTGCTCCCATATGTATTATCCAAAGCCATGGGGTCTAATCTGCTGCTGATCCAGTCTTTCCATCAAATTTTACTTACTGGCCCATAGTTGAAATTCCAGATTTAACACATAAGGGTAGCACAGGGTATGGCTGTTTCATGACATCCAAAATGGTAAGGGTTAGTGACAGGGCTAGGTTTTTCTCACTGCAGAACATATTGTGTACAATGGTATGTGAAAAGCAAGAAAATGCACTGTGATAACACATAAAATTAATCCTAGAAATTGATGTTTTTTTATATACACTTTTTTTTTTCTCCACTAGGTTAAAGGATTGTTTTAGTTGCTTTCTGTAAAGCATGTTGGTCAGCATCTGATATATTTAATAAACCGATTAAAAGAAAGTAAAAAAAATCAGAATGGGCTGCAGGTTACATGTTTCTTGTCCTGTTCATCACAGTCTCTCCCAGATTGCTGTAAGTAGTAAAGGCACGGCAGGAAGGGAAAAAAAGAAACACAAAGGTGAAAGAACAGACTCAACAACAACAGAAAAAATAAACCTGATGAGAAAATTCCAAAACTTATCCTAACTCTCAAAAGCTTGGACATTTATTAGACTTTACCAGAATATGTAGCTGCTAGTGAGATGATAAGCTTGAGGTGAAGCACTGTCCTTTACTTTAAAGTTTGCTGATGAAATCCTGCCGAGGACACACAAGCATTATATAGGATATGAATGCTGAAGACTGAACTGTATCTGGAAGAATGAACCACTTAATTAGCGTATTTGTGTGATTTTTATGTTCCCATCGTCTGACTTTGTTGTCATATCAGTCATATCTTTATCTCTTATCTTATCTTTATCTCTGCATGAATTCCAATGTCATGCTGGCTGATCCTGGAGAAACCCTATTTCTATGCTGCATGCTAATAACTCACTTTACTTCACAAGATTAAAGAGTTGTGGGACCTGTAGTCTAATAAGTCTGAGAATTTACCACATGTTTTACTAAAATGCATCAAAACTTCCATATGAGGGGAAACATTAAGACAAAGTGTGATAACCTGATTTTTTTTAAAGCAGGGTCTATAATTATTTAATACCATTTTCTTGTTTTGTGTTGTTTAGTTTTTGTGTGTGTGTGTTTTTGTTGTTGAGGCAATTAAACATTGAGGCAGTTCTCACACATTCACTCACAAAAACCACTTAATTGGTTGTGTCTTCTAAAGGGCAATTAACCCCCAATAAATTATGACACCTTAAAAAAAACTCGTCAGTTGCGTGATTTATGTGGCTAATTATTGTATGAGGGAAAAGTGCTTCTAGCAATTTTATTACCGAATACCGTTAGACTTAGATTTCAACTCTGCAGAGAGGAGGGGGAGAGAGTCTTGGGTTTTATTTGCCAGCTCTTTGGTAGCATGGGGCTATTTTGTGAGGGGGGTGGCAGGGGTGTACCCCTCCCCTCTCTCACTCTCTCTCTCCCTTATCCTCTCCCCTCCTTCTCCCCTGGCCGCTCTCAGACCATTGTTGTTGTGACTGCCGTCCAGAGAGCAGCGGAGTGCTGTAGGAGGGCTGGTGTGCGAAGGACGCAGTCGCTCGCTCCTCTCTCTCAGCAGTTGAACGAAACGGGACTGTGGAGGAAGCCTGAGCCCCACATTTGATCAACAGAGCTTAGTAGGATAAACTCACTGAGCAGTGGAACTTGAAGAAGCGCTGCGTAAAGACGCGCGTATCCAAAACGGTGCTGCAGTGTAACCAAGAAGGGACTCTAAACTACAGGGCACGTTTTTTTTTTGTACCCGGCTCTATAAATCGGATCATTTTCAGCATTTTCATACAAGTTTTACTAGTAAGTTCCTCGCTCCCTGATTGGTTTTCTTTATCTCCGTGGATTTAGCCTTCTAACCGGCAGACTGCGGTGGACTTTGCCCCGGGGATCGCAACGCCTTCCCTCGGGTCACTGGAAGAGCCCGACAGCTGTCGTTCGTGTAACAGGCCACTGTTTTTTTGATGGATTTAAGGCTCAGCTTCGATTTCAGTCGGATACACAAAAGCTGAAACACGTTCACAGACTGATTTTTGGGAAGGATACATCGGGAAAAGTGGAGCTCCAAATGAGGATTTCAATATTCGCTTGGATCAACCGGGACAAGCAGTGATTTCCACCCCGGTGCCAATCATCACTGCGAGGACAAACCCAAAGCAAAGGTGGGTGAAAACAGATGGAGACGGCTGGAGCTTCTTTGAGTTTCATTTGAGTTTTCATTCATTTTATCTTTTCAGCGGGCTCGGCGGGCTGGGGGCTAGATTACCAGAGAGTTATAGATCATATAATGCCACCTTCCATCATGAAAAAAATCATACGACTAATAAAATACACAGTGTAATTTTCACGCACCAAAGGAGTTCGTTTTAAGTTAATCGGGGGTTTTAGGAACGAAAGCTTTATTATTTTGTATGTGTGTTTTCCAGTGAAAGCAAAACAGATCAATTAGTAGACACTGAACTTTCCACTTGTCAGGAGAAAAGATTGTTTATATCGCCCAAAGCGGAGTTTGAACTTCATCAGCCCACATGTGCCATTAACGCGTGAACGAAAGATTGATCGTCATTTTAAACATTTAATTAAAGTATTTTTCTGGAACATTATCTAAACACTATCAGCTCGTTTATTCTGCCGATCAAAGTTATTGAGGTGTGCACACGTGCGGGCTCCAACGTTACAAACAACGATTCCCATCCGTCGGTTCTTGGGTTGGTCGTAAACTACATGGACGGTGTGACATTAATACAGCTTTGAGGTGGTTTATTAAGCGTGCATTATGGTACTAAAATATGCAGCAGTGACGCTCTTTCCTCAGCTTTGGGGACTAAAAAGTACAATACTGCAGAAGTGTTTTGGCTCCAGCGGAATACGGGAAGTCTGTGTGCCAGCGGAATCAGCAGCAGCAGGAGAAAAATGTTTTCCAGTCCTTAATTGAGAAAGAATACGTTTCATTCAGCAAGCCGGTTCTTTAAACAGTGTGTGTGTGTGCGTGCGTGTGTGTGTGTGTGTGTGTGTGGGCGCGGCCTGCCTACATGGAGCGCACGCACCAGGATCTGGCGCCTGTGCTCAGTTGGCTGTGCTTGCAGAAAAAAAAGAAAATCAGTGTATTATTCCTTTAGCGTTCCTACAGACTGTCAGAGTTTACGGTTTGTCAGCATTCAAATGCTTAGACCGCTTTAATAACCTCTGTACCCTAATATCACTTTCTACTTGCGAATCAAAATGTTTGAACCTGGACCCGGTTTGTCGATCATTTCTAACATATAACAACATCTGGAGGTAAAACTCACAGCTAACAATAGTTTGGAAAATATTTTGAGCTAAAAAATAGTTGACTTTTTTTTTTAGCTGAAACTTCAATTCATAAAGTAAAAGTCAATATTACTAATTCATTAGTAATCAGTTTTCTGCTGTTTCTGTTTTTTCCTCCATTAGTTTTGATGAGTTGCTGTTTTTCATTGACTTCTTTACGCTGGATATCACTGTGGTTCTGGGCTGTTTGTTAGATAAAAAGACATTTCACCAT
>VOQK01001493.1:0-14653 GCA_015052645.1 Benitochromis conjunctus
CCATAGATCAACTGTGAATGAGTGTGAAAGTGCTTTGAGCGTCTAGTTGTTTTTAGACTTAATCTTTGTTGTGTGAAACAGACTATCCTGCGTCACATTAATCTATGAGCTAAATTAAAACTGGTCTAACCCTACAGACCAGTCTAAACTATCTTTGTAAAACTGCTCCCAGGCTTTGTTCTTCTTCCTAATCGGCGGCTTTAAAGATACATCAGAAGATGTGAGCGAGCTGCTAATGTTGCATGGCGCCCTCAGAAGCGATGTCGTGCTGCAGTTTTGTGGGAGGAGGAAACGTGATGCTCGTTAGCAGAAAATCCTCACGGCTGCCCGTAAAGACGACCCGGCGAAGGCCGTTATCAGCGGTGCAAAGTTCAGCGGCGCTGTGAGAGGGCGAAACACGGCGTCATTTTCTGTACAGTTAGAGAGCAGCCCGAGCCCATCAGCTGGTGTTAATCATCTCCCAGAGAGGACGACGAGCTGAAAAAGTTAGTAATCAAAAGCTCTTACTTCATGTCATGGAGTGAACCATGTGTGGGAATAACCATAATTTAATGTTTCTGAATGGCTTTGACAGTTCTGCCAGCCTAAAAATATACGTCTGTTATCTATGAGGGATTTATGCTGATTAACCTTTGACCATGTCCATATAAGCCGGTGGATCAGACTTCTGCTGGCCCACATAAAGCTCAGTTTAATTAATATAGTTACTTTTACCTATAAGAATGTAATGTAATTTATTATGGAGACTTGAGTTTATATAAAAAAAGTCTATGCTGAGCCACACTGTTTTACAGTCTCTGGGTGAGCAGGACTTTTATGTTAAAGGCGCTCCTGCTGCCGTAGCGTTGGTGTCTGAAAGCTATCATGACTCTTTAAACACTGAAACTGGATCATTAGCTGCAGTGTGTAGCTTCTCCACCTCCAGCTCTTCTGGTCTCAGGTGTTCCCAAACCAGCTGAGAGACTGAATCTCTCCAGCATGTCCTCTCAGTTGGGGATGGATGAAACACCTCACACGTCCAGGACCCGTCCTGTTCAGGTGCCGGTTTGTGCGTGGAGGAGCAGCTAAGGCTCAGCCTGGGCACTCTGCAGATTCACGATCGTTCACCTCCTGTAACTACCCGCGGCTCATGGGCGAGGGTGGGGACGTAGATGCTAAATCAACAGCTGCACCTTCACGCTCGGCTCTCTCTTTACCACAAATATACAAGGTCTAAAGAACCTAAACAATGGCCGTTCAGCTGTATGTACACGCTGCCATAATATATGCTTCATATGTGGTTCAGTGAGTTTGGCTCTTCTGTTGGAAAGGTTGTCATTTCCTCACATTTCCAGCAGCTCCACTGGAAGTTTCAAATATAGAAACTCTGATGGTGTCATTGTATTTCCTCCCCCCTGCTGCTGTCAGTCCGCCCTCGGTGGGGGTATATCCATTGTTCTCTGTATTTGTGAGGGAGAGACTGACAAGCGTCTCCAAAGTCCTGCCGGGACACCACAGCACGGCTTGGGTGGAGCTCCTGCTACACCTGTGTGACCGAGGCACCGTTGCTGGTGTGAGGAGAGAGATCAGAGTTTATTTCACACAGTAAATTAATTTTCTTGATTTCTGGAAGTCTGATTGGCCCTTTTTGGTCTTCTACAGTAATAAACATCTTTCCAATAAATGAATAAATTTCTTGAATAGTCAAACTTTTAGGTACAACTGTAGAATAATCTGTTAGCTGCGTCAGTCCCGTAGTAGTTGGTGTAAAGTAGGGGTCAAGGAATTATAATGGTTTTTCACAGCAAAATGTTTTATTGCCAAAGAAACAGCAGAGGTGGTCACACATGATGAGAAGTAAGCCTTCGGTCAGTCGGGTTGGACCAAATCCATGGGTGGGTTTAATCTTTGCTAATGTAGAGGTTTGGCTGGTGAGAATGAAATAAACCGGCACACACATGCAGGAATGCAGAGCAGCGATGGCCAGCTGTGCCCTCACACCCAGTTTTGCCCCTGGCGTTGTCCCGTGTCCAGCCTTTGTGGTCTCGGCGCAGCTCTGATTTGTTGCTAATGTGGCTGCATGAAGCCGAAATGAGCAGAAGCACAAAGGCACACGTCTCGACAGGGCCAGGAAAACCGTCTGCAGACTAACTCCCTCCTGCTATGGTGTGACTCGGGCCTCACGACGAGGCTCGGCTACAGACCGAATCAAACGCTTTTTCTATCACGGGAAAAAAACCTCCTCACAACCACGCTCGTCTGCTTCAAAGCAGCTGCAGACTGGAAAGATGTGCTTTCACAACCTTTATTTACGCCCCAGTGATTCAGACACCGCGACTGCCACCACTACAGGGCAACATCCTCTCTGATGCCCACACTGAAAGCGGTGGCATGCCGGTGCCTCCACCCTTCACTCATCAGGATGTTTTCCAGTCATTTAACCCTGAAGAGCTGCTCTGTTGTTTGACATCACATCACTTTCTCCCGCTTTTATTCATTATTCAGATGAGCAAACAACCGGCGGCTCTTTTACCATCGGCATGTTTGAATATGTAAACTGTGAAAGATGCTCGACTTGTAACCAAATACTGAACCTCTTTGTTGTGGAAGTAGAACAGCTGAGGAGCAGGTGTGTCAGCCTCCTCGCTGCAGACGGGGATAAAGGCAGGAAAACGACGCGTCTTTGATTCGCGGTATAGAGTTTCCCACCTTGGAAACAGTAACTTTGAACTACTAAGTCTTCTTAGAAATAGCCGTCGGGTTTACGTTTGTTATGCAAAAATAATGGTGAGGACGCCATGGTGGAAACATCCGTTTAACTCCGAGCGTGTGTTTAAACATTAAAGAGCGCCTTTTGTTTTTGGTAAATATGGGAAGTATTTTCCATAACTCGCATTAATGTACTGATAATCATCCACATGCTGATGGCAGCTTCTGTTAGCCACATGGAGCTGCTGATGTTTAAGGATGTTTCTTTTTTAATTCGTGTTTCTATAATAAATAAAAAATATCTCCGTGGCAACCAAACTGCAGATGTAACTGTGCTTGTATGTTTCTGATCTTTTGTTGTGTTCTTACTTCACCTCTCAGATATACGATCCTGAGCTTTGCTGCTATTATATCAGCTCCGCTGGCACTGATGTTTGTGACAGCATGTTTTTTTCTGAATGACTTTCTCGTCGTTTGATTTATTTTTTTTAGCCGTCTGTCTGAGTTTCCTTTAACTTGTAGGTGAAAATAATTGTTGTGACTGTGCGCGGGAATTCATTGGTTATAAGTGCTAAAGCAGTGTTTGTGTGTAATAATAATCGTTCAGTTCAAGCTGTTTGCTTATGGAAAAACAGACTGTATATAATAGATGGACATTGCCACCGTGCTGGTACACTCACAGACAGTATAAGATGAGTGTGAGAAACTTGTGTCTGTCTCTAACTCTGTGAACACTTTCCTGCTGAGTTCCTGGGTCACTCACTTCTATTCAGTATAACTTAATGATATATTCAGCATATCATTAAGTTTGATCTGTGAGTCTGGCTCATACAGTGTTTAAAACGCAGGACTATCTGATGTGTTCTCATTGGCTGCCTCGTGATTGACACAACATTAGCCGGTGAGCGTGCTGCGCTCCATCCTCCTCTCTAACTGGCGTAAGGACCGTCATTTACAAAACGAGCTTCCTGTTTCAGGAGCGTCACACATGAGGCGACACATTAATAGAGCACAGGGCGGTGGAGCTTCCCCGGCTCGTCCTCTCACGCTTTGCTTGATGACTATTCACAGTGTGAAACAATATGAATGAAAACTAAACATTAATTTGTTGTTATTCAGTTTTCTAAGCATATTTAATAACACTGTTTTTTATTGTATTGCCCATGTTTATTATAAAGTGTTGTGAAAAGCGTTAAAGGTTATTTTTACTCTGATTTCAGGCATCTCTGTCACCATGTGACCTCGGCGTCACATGGTGACCTCAGGATGCTCTCTGCGCAGCAGCGTTTCTGATGCTTTGTGAAAACTCCTCCAGCGTGTGCTCTTCTCTGCACTTTCATTTCCCTCCTTTGCTTTCTTTCTTTCTTCTTATTCACAGTTTTCACTCTGAGAAGCTTTTTATTACGATGGTCTGATGTGAACAATCAGCAGTTCTCGTCTTTAATGTTTCGTCTGAAAGACTCCTGCTCCAGAGGATGCTGACAGCTGGAGACAGGTTAGCTACGGAGCTACACCTCCATGCAGGATTTTAATATTTAGGGCAGCAGTTGGAAATAGCTTCGGCCTTTTTGGTTGCAGGCTTTGCTAGAAAAACCCATTAATGTGACGGTGAGCGCTGCAGTCGAGGCTCAGCTCTGCTGTCGGCCGGCTGTCGCTGGTGCTTAATTAGCTGCTTCAGACGGGACGGATCAGTCGACCCTGCAGCTTTGTGAGCTCCGTGGTGAAACCAGCAATTATGGAGTGCGACGTTCAGAGTCTAAAATTAGCTGCAGTCAGTTTAATGTTAAATGTAGTGAGCAGTAAGGCTCGCAGAAATAAGAAAGTTGGTCAACAGCAGGTTTGACCACCTTTTCAGCTGTGACGGGTAAACGAGGTGCTTTTGTTTACGCTGGAAAAACAACACAACAAATAGTTCAGCATGATTTTTTAAAATCTTTTTCTTAACAAAAGTTTGCAGATTTCTGCCAAACCTGCAGACAAAATGAAAACTGAAGCTCCTGCAGGTGTGTTGGACTGCTGTCGGCTCCACGTGGTTTCCTGGGTGGCGTTGGAGAGCACCCACTAATGAAATCGTCGTGCTGTAAATCTTGTTACGGTCCCGGGCTTGGAGAAAACTCTGTGGGACTGTCCTGTGGCAGCTTTCAGGGACCGTGTTGGTATGCTCGATACGTTTGTGTCATGTTGCAGGGAAAAAAACTGAAGTGAGATAACTTTACTGGACAAAAACTAACCCTGAGGACGTGATTCGCAGTTTAAACGTGGTGATAAATTGCTGGATATGCTTTTGGGACACTCGGCGTGTCGCAGAAGGTTTCAAATTGCGCTGATGTTGTATTGTGAATGAAGCATTGTGCTAATATTGTATCGCAGGGTGTCTGGTGGGTCCCACCTCTGTAAAGTACAGCAGCTGTGAATGACGTGCCTGAAATGCCTCTTTGGTAAAAATGGCTGACCTGCTGGGCGGAGCTTCTTTGTTGCAGTTTTGTAGGTGGTGCTATGGAGTGTGTTTGTGTACAGGAAACATAAAATCCATAAATTGTTACACTTCTTAAAAATATGAAACTTTAATAACTGTTTCCATCTTCACCAGATTAATGCTTGAGCTTTAGAGTGCTAGTTATTATTATTGTTGTTGTTATTGTTACAGGAAGCTTCCCAGGGTGCAGCAGGGAGGAGGAGAACACAGCTCAGTCCCACTAAGAACGATCACTCTTTGATCTTTCAGCAGTTTTTATTGCAGTAGTTCAGCTGAGTTAAAGGCGATGACATCACATCCTGTGAGCTGCGGGAGCTGTTTGGTGTGTCACTGATGGGCTGTGCAGGCTGTGCTGAGCCTCTGTAGCAGGTTTGATCTTGTCTCTGTGTGTGCGATGGTTCTGGAGGAATGCAGACAGCGTTAGACTCATGATGGAAAATGATCATATCGATTAGAGGCCGAGGTTCAAAGCCAAAGTGCCCTGCAGCAGCAGCAGTGCAGCAGCAGCAGCGTACAGGAATGAATGAAGGCTCCCCGTGGGAGCTCTGAACGCCTTCATGAAGCTGCTGTGGCAGCCTGCACCTCACACTGCTGAGGTTCCTTTGAGCTGCTGTCAGAGTCACCTGGTGTTTGAGGCTTCTACACTGTAGATGTGTGAATGACGACTGGCAGCTACTGCTGGACTGGATCAATCGATCTATCTATCGATCTATCTATCTATCTATCTATCATCTATCTATCTATAACTGTATATATACAAATATAACACTATAAAGTTTCTAAGCTTTTATAGACCAAATTATTTCAGTGTAACATCAGTAGCAGTGTAGGTTCACTCTTTGTGGTCATGCAGATTTAAAAATGTAAAAAAAAATTTGAAGAAAAATTAAAGAATAAAAAAAATAAGCAAATGTAGTTTCTCAGTTATTTGATTAATAAATTAAATAATCTGCAGAAAGGCTAATTATAAGTCTCATTAGTTAAAACTCTGCTAGTTGATATGTTACAAACAGACTTATGCTTATTAAACAGGCGCATGGCTTTAGCGTGTTGTCGAGTGTAGTTATGTTTCCATTTATATAACATCAGCAGACATTTATCTGATCTTTAACAAGCGCTTTATTTGAGTGTACTTTATTATTTTTAGTATTAAGTACTTCTTCAACATGGATTTCAGATATTAAAGAACATAAATAAAATAATATAAAATATATTTGTAGCATCTGGACACAGTCTGAAAAATGAACTTTTTTTTATTCTTAGTTTAAATAAAATTTTTAAATATAATATAAACCTGACAGTTCAAAGCTGTGCCACCAGGAAGTCAGTCAGTTTGGATGACCTCATAGTTTTGTTGTTGTTTTTTTTTTTATGAACTTCCTGGTCATCAGTCATCCATTTGTAAGTGCAGCTTCCTTCTCAGCTGCATGATTAAACATCCTGATGGAGGATCTCTTGGACGCCGAGTCGTGGATGAGATCATATCTGTAGATCGTTACCTTCGCCCTGATTGGCCAGCAGGCCGTCGGCTCCAGCTGTTTGCTTAGCAGCGCTTCAGGCAAACATCTTTACTTGGTTTATACTGCAGCAGGCTACAGGTGACTAATGAATTGGACCTGGGAAACGATAGTGTGGTTAATTAAAACATCTTTGGCTGTGAAACCAAGCTGCCAGTTTGCCTTTTATTTCAAAAGTTTAAGCGTGGATCAGTTTACAGGAGGACAGCGTACCTAAAGGTAACGCCCACATGCTTAATCTGCTGGCTGTGCTGAGCCTCAGGCTCATGTTTGGTGCTTTAAAGGCGTCTCTTCACTCACACAGCACTTCAACAGGCTTTGATGAGCATGCAGACTGAGCCTTGCTTTATATCAAATACAGCACAGTGCTTATTCACTGCAGTCATTAACTTCCACTGCAAACAAAGCAAAGGATCCACGTTTCAGTTTACCAGTATGTGATGTCACCACATTGAAAGTGAACAAGAGCCTGAAACGCATACCTATGACTCCTTCCTCAGGCTGCTGCAAACAGAGGAATTAGCATTAAATGTGCACACTGAGTCCCAGCTGATAACCATGCACACGTTTGAAGTTTGACCCTGTGACCTCGTATGTGAGCGTGCACGTGGTGTGATCGGGTTTGCTTCTGCTTATGTAAATGTGCATTAAACTGTTGACTCGCATCACGATGAGCACCTGAGGGGATCACACCTGTTGGTCTCCGGTTACAGCAGCGTCCAGGCTGCTCTGATGAAAGGGGCTCATTGTACTGGGACTGTGATGGTTTAATATCATTAATTGGTTTTGATGGGCTCTTAGTGCAGCACTCAGACAGTGCAGGGTAATTACGTTCCCTGAGAAAAGCCTGCTGCAGCTTGGCAGGAAGCCCCGTGTGTGCAGGGAGCTGCTGAGTGACGGTCGCAGCTGTGTGGATGGAAACGAGCTGGCTCAGAGTCTCGCTTCTTATTGGCTGCTCGCTGACCCCGGCTTGGCTTTTTCCTTAGCCAGGTCACGATGCTCCTCGATGGCGCTTCTTAGGCTCTGAGATGATGCATAGTCATCCTTTCAACGTCGTCTCCGTGTTCCCACGGCAGGACGTTCACTGATTTAGGAAGCATGTTTGTCCTTTAAGAGTTTCTAACTTTGTGAAACACTAACCATTACTATTTTTATTTAAAAGCCCTGAGCTATAATAAACTTGACTAGTAAAAGCTAATACTGTAATTCTCTGGCAGTGTTTATAATCTGGTTTATTATTTAAACTTGCACAGAAATGTCACTTCAAAGGGACAAATTCACTTCATCAGTGTAAGGTATTTGTTTGCTCTACTACACAAAGGTCAGTCGGTGTCTTCAGCCAACCACTAATGTGATGATGGGATCTGTGACGATGGCACTGGTTTACAAAACCAGGAGGTCAGGCTGAAGATTGTTTGATTGTGAGGACCAGGATGGGACAGGATTGGAAATGAGTCCATCAGGAACAGCTGAGGCTGAGATGGTGTGGACATGTGCAGAGGAGGGAGGGTGGACATGTTGGACCAAGGTCAGAGAAGAGTCATGGATGTAGTGAAGGAGGACGTGCAGAGGATGCTGTCTGTGACCGCACCGTCACCACTACTTCCTTTAATGTGACATACATTGTGCATCAGTTTAAAGCCTGAGTGTGGAAGAAAGCGGCGTTTGAGCTGGACGCCTGTTCAGTTTCTCACACATGCGGGTAGTTTATGGCCTGCTCGGCCTCCGCCTGCTCGTGTTCACGGAAACGACGGCGAGGACAGAGATGATGAGCTGCAGCGACTCCGTTTGTTTACCTCACTACATATTACTGTACTCATAGGGGTTTCCACAACACCCTGTACTGTACACGGACACACGTACGTGGTGATGCTCGCGTGGTAGCACGGTGACGCGGTGAAACTGCTTTTTGAACCAGTCCCAAACGTCACACCGCCGTTTGATAAAGTGCATCATTTTTGTGATTTTAGGGTTTTAGGTTTGAGTTACAGCTGCTTCAAATCATCATTTTTACAGCTCTATAAAATAAAAACACCGGCGTGATTGCTTCGTCCTCAGCTGTGTTACTGTAGATTTATTGTCCTTCATTTAATTTAATCCAGAGTGTGTTTGGTTTATTTTAGCTTTGGTTAAAGTTAGTGTCCAGCTTTCATCACTCTGTGTGTTTGTGTTTAGTATAATTAATGACTAAAACTAAAGGTATTTCCTGTATATTTTAAGAATAACAAATACTTCATTTATTCCATGGTTGGAGTAAGTTCTTCTAGCCGACTTGTGTATTTTATTGTTTTAGTCTTGTTTCCTTGTTATTTCAGTGACTTTAGTGTAACTGTTACATCCTACATCGCTGGCTGTGCAGCAGCAGTATGCGACCTGACCCGGCCTCGCTCTGTCCCTGTGTCGCCGCTGTAACGCCGTCAGCTGCTGCTGTGACTCACTAACACTGTCACTGGTTTGCTTGCTGCCACTAAACCCCGGAGAGCTCAGGAGTCAGTGCCGTCTGTGCTTCAGTCTTTAGTTTAATGAATATTTCTAATCTCGATGTCCATAAATCACTGATGAACCCAAGAGACACAAAATGAGCTGTTACAAATGCAGGAGCGACGTTTGGGGAGTAGGTGGCCCCACCCACCTCCTGTTTAAGCCTTCTGTTTGTGAGGGGCAGCCAATCAAAGGAAGGCTGGGCTGAAGGGGGAGGGGCTAAACAGTTTGTTTCAGATAGAGGATTGTGGCACAGTGTCCAATGAATAAGGATTATTTTGAAGTGCGAGTGGTCATGGTGCAGTGAGATGAAAAGACTCTGACACGCCCCCTACATGTCACTCATGAGTACAGCATCCTTTCAGTGTTGTCTGATTGGCTGTTTGGGATTTTGTAGAGGTGCAATCAAGCCAACACACTTGGATCCAGCTGAGCTTTAAAAAGAAAGAAATGTTTGCATGTTGGATCCGACAGAGCGACGCTCACTGTCATGTGTGTTGTTTTCCAGAGCCTTCAGAGCGGCGCGATGGAGGATGGGAAGCCGGTGTGGGCGCCACACCCAACGGACGGGTTCCAGCTGGGAACCATAGTGGACATCGGAGCCGACAGCCTCACCATCGAGCCCCTCAAACAGAAGGGAAAGGTGAGCGAGCTCTGGGGCTTACCTGCTTTACAGGAGCAGTTATAAAGTAGTTATTACTGTACTGCAGCCTTCCTGCCCTGAGATCTTCCCCAACATCCTCGACAGCATCCTGATTTCTGTGTGGACGACTCGGGTTGGAAGGAAGACATTTATTTTACCTCCAAGCTTTAACGTTGTATTAATAACACAAAACAAAGATATAAAAATGTACTTTGCACTGTAACAGGAGGCTGTTGGTCAGCTAGCTGTAGCTTCATCACGTCTACGTCAGCGTTTTGATGCCTTCCTCTTTTATTTTCAAGAGGAACGCGTGAGATGAAACTGGGTTTGAATCGATCGGCCCGCTCTGGTCCTTCCTCCACGGGTTTATCTGATATGCTCTCACCTGCTAATGATTTAATGTCCCACTTAACTCGCGGGGTTCAGGCCACCTTTCTGGAAGCAATAAAGCATCGTTCACTCGGTGCTTCACCCCCGGAGCTCGAGTGCTGATTAATCAGAAGTCAGGTGACTCTGCGCAGCTAGACAAACGGGCTGTCTTTGATATTGCCTCCGTTAATTCACTTTTCCGCTGCATCAGGTGCTGAATCGCCTTCAGCGAAGCTTTTAATGTCTCTGAGAGTCTGTTGCTGTGGTAAACCCAAGGCTCGGCGTCCGTCTCGCTAATCTCCCCCCTCGGAAAGGCCTCAGCAGTGACGGCGTTCCTCTTCAAAGAGGCTCCTCACTGATTTTCCGTCAGCCTGTAAAACACACTGAGGGACGTATAGGTGTGTTTGCACACCTGCCTGACTCCATGAGTGAAGTTTAAACAGGAAAGTGATTTTAATCCTGCGTTTTTTAAAGCGTGGCTCTCGTTTCTGGATGATTTCGCTGAATAAACGGCGTTGCTCATTATAAAAGGTTGGCCTCACTGGATTTCTGGCTGTTTACTGGAATGAGCTGCAGCGGTTTTTACAGCTGTCATTCGGCACTCACGCCGCCAGTTTTATGGTTTTTATCGCCCTCCTCACCATTTCTATCCACAGATATTTACTCCACCTTTTACTGTGCCCCTGATCTTTGCACATTTGCTCTGCAAACGACTGCATAAAGGCTTAACGGGCCCTCTCGGCATTTACAGAGTGATTCCACGTAAAGGTGCTTTAAATGTCACACCTGGTTTTTTCTTTAAATGATCTCCATTATGGATGGAAAATTACAACCTGGGAATTTCAAGTGTTCACTGATTCACAACAACTCACGGATTCAATAAAACATGCAACGAGATGCTCCACCCTGAGTTCCCGGTACCTGCTTCAGTAGTGTTTATCACGTTCTTTCCATGTTTAGTGGAACAGTAAGAGTAAGCTAACACTGGCAGCTACCTGCTAACATAAATGTTTTATTTCGTAGGGCCTGACCTTTATTGACCTCACCTCTGACCATACCTGGCCTTCTCCTAATATATATTCATTATAATTGAACTCCTGCTCTGTTAAAGTCGCTGCATTTTCACAGAGCGCAGAAACCCGTCACTCCTTTTTAAGGCTTTTATTTTTAATCATTTGCACAAACTTGAGTGTAAAATTAGATTTTTTTTCTCCATTCGAAGAACCAAAAAGATCCATAAGCTCTATGAATCTGACATCAGCCATTGTGCAGATGACTGTTCATATATGTGTTATTATTATTAGCGACTGACAGATACGCAGGTAGAGATGTGAGGAACCAGTGACGGCTGATGAAGATGCTCAATGACAGATGGCTTCATTCTGTATTTACGTACAGCGAACGTTGCACCTCTGCACACAAAGTGTGTTGGTTTGCATGAATGAAGTTTTTCCCACGTGCGTCAGCCTCTCACGTTGAAATATGCGACCTCCCACGACGAGCAGAAGCATCCTTTGTGGTGCTGCTGTTGCTCGCTGTGGTCTCGTTTCTGAGTGTGAATATTGTGACGTGTCGCTGATGTGCTAACAGCTGATTGAATTTCATCAGTGACGTGGCTCTTTGAGCTGCCAGCTTCTTGTCTTCAGGTCACATATCCTCTTTAACTTCTTCACCATCATCACACGTAAAATATCTTCATGTCTGTTTTTTTGGGATGATGGAGTCAGATGAGTCACCTTACTGTGTAACTGAACGATGATGGCATGAGCACAGGAAATTACATCTCTTTGTAGCTGACTTGTATTGTATTTGGCCCATTGGACCGCTAATGGAGGCTGCTTCAGTCTCCTGCCTGTAATCTGAGAAAACTTTAACTCCGCCCACTTCAGCTGTTATTTTAGTCGTTGTTGCTTAAAGTGACTGACTGTCGTCGGCTTTCTGTGGTCAGCACAGTGCTGCTAGTTGCTTCCTGTGTGGACGACCCTTAAATCATCACCGTGACGACCCTTTTTATAAGGCAGGATTTTTCATCATAATAATAATAATAACATAATAAACTTTGAAATGAAGACAAAACGCTGATTTAATGTGTCCCTTTGTGCGGCATGTCCAATGCCACTTTGTGGTTTCCTGATCGTCAGCCATCGCAGCGTTGACGGCTGTTTCAGGGATTTGTTAAAAAGCAGAGGATTTTGCACCTTGGATCCACGTGAGTAACATAACAGAAAACATGGATTGAGTAGGGTCCTCGAGTTTTGCCTCAAAGGAGCTGATAAACCAGTTCAGACCCCAACTATAACACCATAAATCAGTTTTATCGGCTGAGGCAGTACAAAGCCCGCTTCAAAGGGTTTCTGGTAGGAGGGGTCTGGAGTAAAGCTGCTCTCTCTGGGTTTGCAACAGTATTTTTACAGTAATGCTCCAACAATACAACCACAGAGGCTTTGGCTCCTCAGATCTGCTGTCAGAGCGAGTTTCCGGGCTGCGGCCGAGGCCTGAAACACCGAAAAAGAACAATGTCCCGTCTGTCCCGCTGCAGCCAGTTTGTGCCAGTGTCTGAGATGTGCTCACTCGCTGGCAGACCTCCTGGGATGGACGTCAGGGGAAAGACGGAGAGCATGAGACCCTGTCATACTATCGCTCACAAAGAGCCGGCCTTGTCTGTGTTTCTGTTTCCCAGAGGGCGTCTGATCTGCCTCGGAGCTGAAGTTATGTTTGCAGCAGACATTTGTAGCCTCAGTTCTCTGAGGCGCTCAGAGCTTTCCCATGCTCTGCTGGTGTTAAGCTAGGTGCTTCAGTTTAAGGACGTTGGAAACGGGCTAAAAATGGCTTTAATGTAAACTTCCTCGCCAAGAATGAAATAAGAAGTTTGGATAGGACATGTGGCTCTAGTGCCAGGAAGTTATTAGCTTTGATTAGGCTGGAAACAGGAAGAGGACTAGCTTTGTTTGTACCATAAACCATGAGTCACTTGCACCAGCTATTTATCCACTGGGCCAGTTTGTTGCACCAGTTTATAGCCAGTCCTGTCCAGCCGCAACTTAATATCCAAATCGTTGATCAGCCACAACATTATTTATATGCCACCAAATCACAGCAGTGCTTATCTGAATCTTCTTCATGATGTTGGACTGCAGAAGCCCCAACCATCAGTCTGCTCGGGGATGGTGTTGTCTCACTGACATAGTGGGTCCAGTTCAGGCCTCTTAAACAGCTCTGAAGCATCGGGGTGGGGGCGGGGGTGTCACACGACCTCTGGGAGTGTCCTGTGGTGCCGAGGAGTTGGATGTTGGGGGTAGGGCCTCCGTGGATCAGGCTTGCTCCCGAGCATGCAGCAGATGCTTGATCAAACTGGGACCCCGGGGAGTTTGAAACGCCCCAGGCTCTTTGTTGTGTTCGCTGAGGCCTCTCTGAGCAGTTAGCGTGGCGCTGTGGGAGGACGCCATGTGTGTGAGTTCTGGACTGTTGGGGTTGGAAAGCTGGAGAAAAGCCTGGAACCTGATGAGGTGCTTCAATCATAGATTGGCTTGGAAATTGATGGAAAGGTCAGAGAATTACTGGAGATACTTCACTGATATTCACTATTCAGCTGGTCCTCTAACATGTACGCCACACCTCGTCCCACACTGGTGGCAACGAGTCCCTTTCCACTGCCTCCCTGTGAAGTTCAGGGTTCACAGGGTTCATTTTTAGAGTGTCCACTGATCTGTGCTCAGAAGCAGCTCTGTGGGGGTCTGCTCGCTCCAGGAAGGTTAAGTAGTAACACTGTAGTAATAGCTGGCTGTGCTAAAACACATTTACCCCCCTGTCCTCCTCACGCGGCGCAGTGTTGTGGAATCTGTCCCGTTTGGGCTGAGAATGTGGAAAATGCCACCGCTGGAAAGAATGAATCGGCTGCACGTCAGACTCTGGCTCGCCGAGGCCCGCAGCGCCGCAGCGCAGGGCCCGATTAAAAGGAGAGAGGGAGCCGCAGCCCCCGCACTCCTGAGGTCACATGTCCTCGTAAGGCCTCCTGTATTGGTCCAGCGTGGCCGGCTTCAGCTCGAAGTCATGTGTGCAGAGCTAATGCTCCGAAGCTTTTAGAGTGAAAGAAAGCTGAAGGTGCATCAGTGAGACGCAGAGCACTTTAATGAGCTTCAGTCTGAGCGCTCGGCTAAATGCTAATTTCATGAAGCATTAAAGAGCTTCAGAAATGCAAAGATATCAAAACATCTCATTTCTAATTCTAATTTTTAACTGTATAAAAAAAGTCAGCAAAGAAAGTCTCGCATCAAAAACATCAAATGTTTGTTTTTTTTCTTCTTAAGAAATTAAATTTGTGTTTTTTACTTTCTCACATTCAAAATTCAAAACTGAGCAGTAAATGTGGCGCCAGGTCTGCGCTGGCTGTGCTGACACCACGTGTCTGGGCCTTGTCCTCGCTTTTCTTCTACAGAGTGAAACCCTTGAGTGAGTCGGCGCTTTCACACGTTTGAGCGG